>NDGN011432378.1:0-15898 GCA_002564285.1 Tympanoctomys barrerae | reverse complement strand
GGATTTAGAAAAAGATTCACTTGCAATAGTATTGGAGGCCTGGAGTTATTGTGCCTCCCACAAGTCATGTACCTATATATTTAATCAAATGTACTAGGTGAACTCTACATTGAGAGATCCAGCCAGGGCGATCTTTCTTAGAATTGTGAAATTAATTAAGTTTGTGAACTGAGGTACCACTGCATTTCATTTTTTAAGTTTTATTTTAATTTGTAAATTCTTTAGAATATATTGTGCTGAATATGTTTTCATGTGTATAGTTACTATCTTTTATCTTTGATGATGTGTTTTGCAGCCTTTATGCTCATCTTAAATAAGTTTGGGTGGGATTTTGGTGCTTTAAAAAGTCTACCTGTTGCTGGGGAGATGGCTCAGTGGAATAAAATGTCTACCTGTCTTTGTTCAGTTACGAACTTTGAAGATACTTTCTACAAATCTACTTATCCTTTCTCTTTTAATATATTTTGAAGATCATAAATCTTTCATCTTTTTTATATTTATATATTCTATTTTATTTTCATTTCTCTTCTCCCTCTGCCCAGTTGATATTCTATTTGCATTTTTCTTTAATTTTTTATTCATTTTAATGAAAAAAAATAACAATGTAACAGTTTCAAAACAAGTTAGGACAGTTGCCATAATTAATACATTGCATATTGTTGTCTTCATAGTAGTTATTCAGAATACAAGATGCAGACATGATATCTTGTTTAAACATTATTAGTACAAATCTTTCTTCTCAATGAACTAATAGAAGGTAGCTATATATCTATCTTAACTAATTTGTATGTACATATACATATTTTTTCACTACAAAATGGCCCTTCTTTTATATCCCCCTCTTTTTTTCTGTTTTATTGAGATGAGTGTGCCACTGCTGTTAGAGAAGATGTATTAGGAGGAGTCTTTAAAGGACCTTTCCATATTTGAAATCCGTGTAAAGATTATAGGTACTTGAATTCAGGAAAATAACCCAAATAGTCCAATAGTCCATAATAGTAATGGATTATCAGCAGAACTGGCAGTGGTCAGAAGTTGTTGACTTGAGCCTTTTACAGCTCAGCATATTAATATGTCATTACTTTTTATACGTTATGGTTGTATTTTTCTGCTGGATGGTTAATACCAATTTAAAGCAAGACCTATGTAAGTAAAAATATAACTTTTGTATCTGACAAGGTCAGTCAAATCACCTCAGGATTTACCCTGAAACCATGTATAACATCTTGTAGATCTTTTGTCAGTGTCAGCCATATGGATGAGGCACAGCCACTGCTTGACTAATTTGCTGGCTGTGAAATCCTGAGAGAAAGTTTTGTCTCTATATGATTCTCCTTAGGGACCCTATACACTGTCAATCACTTTCCTCTGTGACCATTATGAGGTCCTTGATCAGAAAATTTAGGACACCACTGAGTTACAAGATATTACAGCACAGGTTCTCTTTTGTCCTGAATCCTCTCTGACCTTGAATGGCTAGGGCCAAAATATTGGCTATCCTTGTAGCCCTTCTTTTTCTCTAATTTTTGGTCTTTAAACTTTAATTGTTAACCATCCAGAAGAGCAGTTTAATGATATTATTACCCTGTAACAAAGAGAAAGGAGAAAAGTTAAGAAATATGGCAGGGGCAAAAACATACACTTATATAAACAAGATGGTTAAGCCAATGGTCCTAAGAATCTCTATCAAGTTTTTGAAAATAGCAGTTAAAGGGTAGAATTCTCACTCTGACTAACTCTGTATGCTGATATCTGTGAACTAAACTGAAGATAGGAATGTGTAATACTAAAACCATGATTGAAATACCTATCATTTTGGTCTTCTAAATGCAAACTGCTTCTAATGTCATACCAATTATTTCTATACTCTCTTTAAAGTAAATGTTTGTAAAAAAAAAAAAAGTAATAGACGAAAACAAGAGACAAGAAGAAAGTGTCATAGGATTGTCCTGCTACAATGTTGTATATGGTTTGATTTCCATATTTCTGTGTAAAAATGTATAATTGGTTTTTTTACATTCTATGGGGATTTAAGTTTAGAATATCCATGGTTATTGGAAAATAGCAGTTCTATGTAATGTCTGAGGCATTTGCTATTGAGAAGTGTTTCATCTTAATGAAGTTACACTTATCATTTTTTTCTTTTATAGATAGTACTTGTAGTGTTGAATCTAAGAACTGATCCCCAAAACCAAAGCCACCTACATTTCTTTCTATGCTGTTTAGTAGTCTATAGTATTGTGTTTTACTTTTGAGTCTATAATTTATTTTGAGTCAATCTTTTTAAAGACCTGAGTTCTCTATATAGAATTATATTTTGCTTCAGGATGTCCAATTGTTCCAGAACACTCACTTTTATCCAGTCATTAAAGCTTTTGGTTTGTAAGAAAAATGAAAACATATGCTCACACAAAGCCTTGAATGTGAGTGTTCATAAACATGAGTAGCCATTTCAACAAATTATGAGGATAGGCAACTATGAACCAGAGAACTGGAGAACTAAAACATGATATAGCCATATGATGGCATTCTACCCAGCAACAGGAACAGCAACAAATGAATACTCAGTCATGCCCAAACACTGATCAGCACCAAAAATGTGCAGCAAAGAAAAAGGATCACAAGATACATATGACATTGTTGTAACAAATCAAATTTATAGCAAAGACAATGCTACAGAAATAAATGCACAATACATGTTGCAACTATAAGTAGTTTCAGGAATTTACTGTACATCATCAATAGGAAAAGCTTGGGGGATAATAGAACTATTTTGTCTGCTGTTGCATAATTAAATAAATCTAGTGAAATTTATTTAAATGTACTTTTAAAATAGGTAAAATTTATTACATGCAAATTAACTTCCAATAAAATTATAATTAATATGGTCACTAAAGCAAATAAAGTAAATCTCCAAAAATGTGGGCCAGTGAGATAGCTCAAAGGAATAAATGCCTGCTTAGACAAGTGCAAGGACCAGAGTTCAATCCCTGGCACCACATGCCTCTCTGGCCTCGTCCCCCAGTGTGCTGAGCTAGCCATTGAGACCGGGCATGGTGGTGCAGGTCTATAATCTCAGCTACAGGGAGGTTGGAAACAGGAGGGTCACTATGAGTCTGAGATGCATAGTGAGACCCTGTATCAAATACATTTTAAAAATTATAAAAACGTTCCAGTCAGTGATGAAATAATGGCCAGCCAAATAGCTCAGCAGATTAAACTCCTGTAAGCAGGCACAGGGCCCAGGGGTTTGATCCCCAGGCCTGCCATGCCAGCCCCACCCCTGGAGCACCCTGAGAGGGCAGTTAAGACTGGACATGGTAGTGTGCAACTATAATCCCAGCTCTTGGAGGCTGTAAACAGGAGAATCACTGTGAGTCTGATCAAGTAGTGAGACCTTGAACATCCTCTAGACTCTTCTCTAAAATACAGAGGAAAAATGAAATAAAATTATGGTAATTAATTCTGAAGGGGAAATATATAGGAATCCAATAAATCAGGTGTGATAGAGTTAAGTAAATTTTAGGTTATATTTTTTAATCTGTTTGCTGAGCATAAAGTATTAATTAAAAACAAATTATGCAGATTTACCTTAAAATATGAGTATTTTATGTTACTTTCACATTAACTTGTTACAAATTGTAATAAATGTGTACAAACTGCCTTAATGGCACAATAATAAAACAGTTACCTTTCAAAAAATGTAGAATTGGGGTTATATCATTTGATATGAAAAGATTTGATGATCATGACATTTTATCATACAAGATGGCTTTGCTGGTGTCTCTCTCACTCTCCAATTATCATTCAAAAGATAGTTAATCCCCAGTTCCACACACACAAAAAAGATAGTTAAATTTTTATGCATTCCACCATCCAAAATCAGAGCATGAAATAGAGAATTTGGTTTTGACAGAACTTCCACAAGTGTTTTCTGAGTAACACTAATTTTATTAAACATAAATTATGTATTGAAATTAATTAAAGAAAGTTAAGCAGATATTTTCTGGAGGTCTTCTTAGCAGCTACACTATACATATGTGTAACAAGAATGTAAAACAGAGTTTAAGGCCATGATTTTGATTCACACTTTATTTACCTATTCTTCTTTTCCAACATCCCCCAAACACATACTGAGATATACTCTGTTTATGACAGCTTATTATTTGTACTCTTTGGGGTTCAAAATTGAAAAGTTAAACATCTCCTCCACTGTTAAATAAAAAAAAAATTAATTTATTTGGTAGAGGGTCTCACTGCTCATCTCGGACTCGTAGTGATCCTCCTGTTTCAGTGTACCTAGTGCTGGGATTACAGGCGTGTGACACCAAGCCAGGACTTAGTGGCAGGCTCAGGGTGCCTGGGGGCAGGGCCAGCATGGCATGTAGTGCGGGGGATCAAATCCAGTCCCTGCGCTTTCCTAAACAAGCACTAAGTCAGCTAAGCTATCTTGCCGACCTGTTAAGTAAAACTGTAATACGAAGATTAATCTCTCTCAATCACATATTCTTTTTCTTTTAACATATATTCTCAGTTTAATCTTCCTTTTCAGTAATTTAGTAGAACCACTCACTTTGGGATATTTTATTTCACTTAGAATTGATATTTATCACTACTCATTTGGTACTTATTAGCAATTTTAGTTATAGTTTCTTTCTGTGAAAATTGTAGGCAACATCTGTAGTTGACTGGCTGTGATGTGAGTCTGGGCATTGTGCTCATACAGTGCTCCTACATATGAGAATAGCTACTTGAGCCCAGCATACATTTTGAAGAAGATGACCTAGAAAGTGAGTCTGGGCTCTTTCCACCCTGAGAGATACTCTATTAATAGACTTGTGTTCTCTCAAATCCTGTCAGAAAATATAGAGCGCGAGTATTCACAGGGACATGCATATGTGTATGTGTGCACACACAGCTTCTGTCAGCCTTCTATAGGAGTGCCATCGCTTATGTGATTTTTCCATATTTCTATTTTGTAATTTTTTAATGTATCTAGCTTTATATTAAAGATAACATAGTAGATAATTTTACTCCTGCATAAATTACTACTATGTAATAGTCGAATGTTAAGGGCCCGGGGTGTAGCTTAGCAGCACAATACCTGCCTGTTAAGTGTGAGGACTGAGTTTGATTTTGCTACTGGAAAAAAAATTAATTGTTAGTATAAACATTAGAAAGCTGTCATCCCTGGAGCAACAAAATTAGTTGAAACAGATCACATTGAGGTATTTTTTTTTTCTGGAGCATGATATAATACAAAAAGAGGTTTAAACATACTGTCTACTCCTAAATGCCCAAAGTGCTTCGAGTCACTTCAGTACATCGCCACATAGACCATCATGGCTTCTTTTGATGGAACAGAGGGTTCTGATCGTGTTTCTGAAAAGCTCTACCTGACTTTGACATGAGTGAGGTCTGCCATAATTTGAATATCAATCAAATAGAAAATGTTGCATTAAATCTGAATACTATGAGGATGAGTTCACTTTTAGTGGATTCTAGAACAGTTAATTTAAATTCCACCTAATCGTGAAGGCAGTTATTATGCACAGTTTAGCATATTCTCATTTGTTGAATCTAAGTATTTATATCTGTTTTACTCCTTTCACTATTCAAATATTCGATCCAACAATACAAAAAGGACAAAATACAAACAAAATGAGCCAGGAATGCTGGATAGTCTTAAATATCATCACAAATAGATTCATATCTATTTCTAATCTTAATATGCAGGACTATAATAAATAGTATAAGTTTAGATGCCCTATTTACTAATTTGCTGAAATTCTTGAGGCAGGAAGTAAGGAATCAATAGTGGCTAGGGGTGTAAGTGTCTAGTCTCCTGGGCAGAAGCTATGAACCTTGTACAGCACTCGTGAGTGAGGCAGGCAGCTCTGTAGATCCCCTAAGGAGAGAGTTGGAGAGGGGCCCTTCTCTACAGGTAGTAAATCTAACAAACAGCAGTGAGAGACAGTAATAGCTTGCTGGGGGTCATGAAAGGGCTGGTGGAATTTAGAGTCTTGCTTTCTTTGATTATTGAGTTTGGGGAGGGAGAGATGGCATTTAATTAAAAATATGCTGTCTTAAAATGCCTCATTACTTGCTGAAAGATGTGGAATGACTTTTGAAGATCACATAGTAACTGCTGAGCCTGGAATCAAGCTGATAGAGTCTTTTATGAATTAAATTAGACAGTGTTTTAAGAAAACTAGATACTGCAGTGTCAAGGAAGGTAAAGAAAAAGTATCAAAAAGGAGAAGTACACACGGCAAAATGCTTTTGAGGATTGGAGTAAGGTATTGATTTAAAAATCCCATTATATTTCATCAGTGTGAGTTTGACAGAAACTGTTTTTAGTGGAAAAGCAAAAAATGAAAATTTTACTGGAATAATGAAATATCCCAAGAACACTAGGGAGTGATTTGAGCATTGCAGCTACAAAGCAAAGTAGAGAAGTAAAGTAGATACAGGCAGGTCATATTGTAAATGGAGTGTTATTTTTTAACAATGTGGTTCATATTTCATTATATTTGTGTGTTATTAGAAATGATATGTTAAAGAAGGCAAACATACTGTTGCAGCAGAAAAGTGAAATGATTTCAAAACTGCAGGGTTTATTTAGAGTAGAATTGTAATAATTATTTAAAAATTGACCATAGATTTAAGTGTGTGTGTGTGTGTGTGTGTGTATATAAAAACTAAAACAAAACTTCTAGAAGAAAATATAGTACAATATATTTTCAACCTTGGCACAGACAGATTTATTATACAAAATTTGAAAACATAAATCATAGATAAATGTCATTTATTAGATTTTAATAAAATTAAATATTTTTTCATCAAATACAGTTAAGAAAATGAAAGAGTAAACTTGATGACTAGGAATATATATTTGTAACATATGTGTGTGGTAAAGGATTTGTATCATTTATTTATTTAAAAAACCTGTTTATAATCTTATAACGGGTTAGAAGAGGCTCAACTTGTATATAGTGCCCCCAAAATACAACTGTCCTGTAACTTCATGCAATAATGTTCAAATTGATCAGTATCAGAAGAATGAAAATATAAAATTCAGAGAGATAGCACTTCTCTTCTACCAGGATGGCTGATGATATGAAAGAGTAATAATAGCTGTCATATTTGGAACCACTTTGGAAAATTTTCCAGTATTATTTAACATAAATATGAATGTACCATATAGCTCAGATGTTTTAGTACATGTTTCCTGAAGAATAACACAAGATGGATGAAAAATGATATTAAATTTTGTTAAAAATAAATATTTATAAGTGATATTCAAGAGTAATGAAAATATATATCCTGGAAAACCTTACACATGAATTTACAAGTCCCCCCCAAACCGGAAATAACGTAAATGTCAATTGCTATTGCTTACACATGAACTCTGTTCCCAGTACTCATGCACTGAGTCTGCTGTGGGAATAAGTTCATTGATCAGGAGCTGAGGTCCAGTTGGAGGAGCTGGCTGACCAGGGGCATGGCTGCTTTGCTTTGGGCTGCCGTGAGGTTCCCCTTCCTCCACCACACCCTTTCATCGTTTTTCTACTTTGATACCAGCTGACCATAGACTGAATCTGTTCAACCATGAACCAAATTAAACCTCTCCTGTTTAATTTGTGGGGGTTGGGTACTACGTCCAAGCAGCAAGGTAGCTGATTGACACACATATGAAAAAGTGAAGAGATGCACAAACATTATGTGTAGCCATACAAGAGAATAAACTCACCAAAAGAGTTTGTTACTATATAAAAACATTGCATGTGTGTCAGATAAAAGGAGGTAGGCACAATGCAGATTCACTAATAGTCACAATAAAGATATCAAGAACTGATCGGGTTAGGGGGTGTTGGGAGAGATTGACCTCAAAAAGACACAAGGGAGCATGGAAATGTTGTATATGTTGATTGTCCATGAAAGTTCCATGTTTTCTAAACTTATTCAATGGTTTACTTTAAAAAAATTGGCCTTGTTGTATGTACAGTTCAATAAGAATAATGTGTAAAGGCAACATGTTTCCCAGTCACTACCCACAACTCCTCCTGTTCAGTTAATCTGCTTTTTTCTTTGAAAAGTACATTATCATACTTAATATACTGCATTTTTACTCATTTAGTTCTTATGTCCTTCTCATGGTAATTAAACTCTTCAGCTGCAGCTTTGGCTTGCTTAGAAGATCACAACAGCTCCATCATAATGAATATTCTAGCATTCACTAGTTTTACAGCAAATATTAAGAGTTGGTTTCCTTTCTCTTACTTTAATCTTTTTTTTTTCCTTTTTGATGGAACCAGGGATTTAACTCAGGCCCTTGCGTGTGCCAGGCTAGCACTTATTCTACTGAGTTATCTCTCCAATCCTCTTTCTTCTGTTATTCAAGATTGATTGATTGATTGATTGATTGATTTGGTACAGGTTCTTGGTATGCAGCTCAGACTCATAGAGATCCTCCTATGTCAGCCTCCCCAGTGCTGGGATTGCAGGTGTGTACCACCACCCCCAGTTTTAGTGGCTGCACAGCTTAGGGCAGGTATGGTGTGAGATGCCAGGGAATGAATGAACTTAGGTCCTTGAGCTTTCCAGCAGGTGGTTAGACCACCGAACTATCTCCCCAGCCTGATCTTATTTCTTAAAAGGAAGGTATATGAGTTATCATTTAATAATATGAATAGGAAAGTAATAACATTTATTAATAATATTCATGACTATAAAATATATTATGCATGAATTTTTATGCTATAAAATAAGAGAACATTTAATTCAGAGTGAACTATCTTGATTTTTCCTTTCCTTTTCTAAATACCAATGTGATCATCTTTTCTCATCTCAAAAATGTATTTTTTTTTGTTGGAGGTAAAATGTATTTAAAAAATTTTCACAGTTGAATTCAAAGTTAGCATTGAAAATAGTAACAAAGTTGCTATTATACATGTATATTACTTAGCCATAAAAAGTATCAAATCCTGTCGCAGTGTATGAGTTCGGAGGACAGTACTAACTGAAAGAAACTAGACAGAGGTAAATTTCACATTTTCTTTGTCATGTGCTACCACTAAAATTCATCCAGAATTCATGCAGAAATATGATTAGTAAAGTGAATGGAAAGAGAAGGTGGGTGATGGGAGATTGCACAGCATATGCCAAGGCACAGCTAGATAGAAGAAATAAATGGTGGTGCTTCCTAGCACTGTGGGATAATTATAGCTCACAGGAACTTACGCCCTGTGACGATTTAGAAGTGTGTTGATCAAAGGGTCCAAACCTAAAGAAATGCCAAGGACAGGGAAATGCTAATTATGTTAATGTAACCATGCAAGTTGTATGCTTGTGTTGAACTATCACAGTATATCCATTAATATGCACAAGTAATGCATGTTAATAAAAATACAAATTTTTAAAATAACATGCTAATAAAAATACAATTTTTAAATATGATTTTGCTAATGTCTGCAATAGTACAAGCCCCACAAACATCTCTACCTCTAAAGTGATGTTCTCATATAGTAAGATAGTTCCTAAACATTAAATCATGGTGTTAGCTTTATTTTATTTTTTTTTATTTATTGGCAGAACCAGGGATTGAACTCAGGCCTGTGTGGCTGGCGAGGCAAGCACTTATTCTACTTAGCCTATCCTCGACTCCAGTGATAGCTTTAAACAACTCATGAAATAAGTGAATTGTAAAGTAGAAGCAATGAATTAGGCATCAATTCAAGGAAAACTATTTTTTAATCTTCTGTGTCCTGGAAAAAGTTAACTTTTGATTATATGTAGTGTGAAGTACTGTAATAAAACTTATAATGAAAGAAAAAAGAAATGATCGTTTAGGTAAAAAGCCTGAGCGAGGACTCATTATCCTTTCTTGTTCCAACAGTGCCTGAGGTGCTAAGCTCAGTCAGATGTCTGGAGTAAAAATCAAGATACTGTTGACCTGAAACTTGCTCTAATTAAAGATAGAAAGGAGGTTCTTCTATAGTCTTTTCAAAATATGATCTTAATTCTAAGCAAGAAATATCTTAAATTGAAACGTGATGACAAATTGAATCTCTCCTCATTGTATGTTCTAAAAAAGAAATGTTTTAATGGGGACTGGCCTCACTGGTCAGTGATCTTTATATACTCAGGCTTCGAGAAACACTTCCACTGCATGGTGTGTCTGGCTTGGGCTGTCCTGAGGTGCTGTCTTTTTAGAGAGGAGTTGCCTGAGAGAACAATTGCAAGCCTTCTATGTGAATTGCAGTGTGGTTCTTCCACATGGTAATTCGGCCTGAAATGTCCTGGATGGGTTTCTCTATTCAAACAGTCATCTTGCAGTAGTCAGATTCCCTCTGAGTTCTCAAATTCATCTTGCTTCTTTCACATCATCCAATATGTATTTCATTGTGTCTCATGCTTCACTATTGTCCACTTCACTTTCCGTTCTCTTAGGACTCTTATCTTTGTTCTCAGATTTCAGCATGAATGGCCACTCATTAAACTGCAGTCTTCCAGTCTTTCATTTCTCTTTGTTAGAATGTTTAGAGCTTAATGTGCTCTCAATTTTCCTAATTGATCCTGTTTCTTAGTATTCACAGTTTAATTTGACTGAACTGTCCATTCTTCCAGTGGAGCAAAAGGCCTCCACTGGGGATGAGTTCTTCCTTCTTTTCAAGCCACAATAGGAGATTCTCTAGGATGCTCCTCATTTGCATGTGTTAGGACTATAGAAATGGAGTTGTTGAGGCCCACACTGTTATTATACCTTTTACTGAAAAGTAATTTTGAAGACCATCGCCATTATCTATCCATTTTCTTCAATCCTACCTCTCCTACATGCTCCTAAGTAATTTCTATGATTCTTTTTTTTTTTCCTACCAAAATTCAGGCCCGTTTTTTAACTTGAAAATAGAACTCTCTTCACTCTCTCTTTCTAATCTTTCAAGCTAAATTCAAGTGATATTCATAATATTGCATCTTAATTCATTATTCCCTTACATAAAATATATTACATGAATCTTCATATTCAGAGTAAAAATCTGTAAATCTTTGCTTTACAAGCTATCTTAATACTTGAAAACTACTCTTTCAATACTTTAATTTCTCCTAATGCCACTCTAGTTTTTTCAAAACCTTGAGCACTTTAAAAAATATTTTAAAGAGAAAAAACCCAGTAAACCAATGATACAGAATTTCAAAACAAGATAATAGAAAATGAACAATAGCTATTATATTGCATATTGTTATGTTTTAAGTAGTTGCTCACATCTCAAAATACAGGCATGCAAATTCGATCAAACTGTAAGTACAAACCATTATCTTAATCCTAAGCAAGAAATGTCTTAAATTGAAACTGGAGAGGATAAATTAAATCTCTCCTCACTGTACCTTCTAAAAAAAGAAATATTTTAACAGGGACTGGCCTCACTGGCCAGTGATCTTTACATACTCAGGTGAGAAATACTTCCTCACCTGAGGAATATATATATTTATATCTATCTATATCTATATCTATCTATATCCACATCTATCTATATCTATATCTATAGATATATCTATATCTATATCTATATATTTCCTTCCTTCTTTTCCTCATTCTTCATACCCAGCTGTTCTTTCCTTTTTGAGCAGTTTCTTTACCTTTCACAATATCCACTCTACATTTTGAATCTTATTTGTTCTTTCAGTTTCCTATACTAGGGAGACAATACAATGTTTATAAATGCAAGTCTGATTTATTTCACTTATGAATATGGTCTCTAGTTTCATCCATTTACCTATAAAAACCTCAAGTTTATTTTTCTTTAGAGCTGAGTGAAACTTTATTGTATAAAATATCACATTGTTTATCCATTCCTAGGTTGATGGACATTTGGGTTGTTTTCAAGATTCAGCTATGACAACTTGTGCTGTTATAAACATGTGGTGTGATGTTTTCAGTTCTTCTGGAAAAATACCCAAGAGGGGAATAACCTGGTTGAGTAGGACCTCTGATCCTACTTTTCAAAGGAATCTCCAAACTGATTTCCACAAGGGTTGTACCAATCTCCACTCCTACCAACAATGGAGAAAAATTCCTTTATATACACAGCCCTGCCAACATTTGTCACTAGTTGATTTATTTATAATAGTCATTATTTTTGGGATGAGGTGGAATCTCAGTGATGTTTTAATTTGTATTTTTCAAATGACCAACAATGCTATTTTTTTGGATACTTAGTTGTCATTTGTATTACTTCATCTGAGACGTGTATATTCATCTCAGATGCTCATATTTGGATTGAGTCTTTGAATTTTCGGTATGATTTTTTCAATTCTCTATATGTTCTTGATATAAGACTTTTGTCTGAAGAAGAGTTGGAAGGGCCAAATGTTTTTCCCATCCTTGGGTTTTCTTTTCATTTTTTTCTTTTTGTTGTTGTTGTTGTGCAAAAGCTCTCCAATAAGATGAGATTCCAGTTGATTCTTTGAAGTACTTCCTGTGAGGTTTAGGTTTTATTCATGAACTCTCTGCTTACCCCTATGTTTAAGGTTTCTACCTACTTTCTCTTCTAGTAGATTTAGTTTTTGTATTTGAATATTTAGATTTTTGATCCATTTTGACTTTAATTTAGTGCCTTATGATAGACATGGGTCTAGTTATAGTCTTAAGCATGTGGAAAGTTAGTTTATTTTTTCTAAAGAGAATAAAAATAAAAAAACATTAGAGATGATACTGAATTTGACTAAACAATGTAATAGGAATTTAACAATATTTATTATCTTGATTATTATTGTCTTCTAATGAGTTGTACAGATTATCAGATACAAGCATATGAAATTTGTCAGAAAGTTCTAAAAAGTAAAAAGGAGAGAACAAAATTTAAGCATTAACTGCTATAGAAATCAACAATTATCCAAGTTATCCTGTGTATATACATATGTACTTTTTTCCCTTTCCTTCCTTCTTCTTTTTCTCCTCTCCTTCTTCCCTGTTGTTCCTTCCCTTGGAATAGTTTCTTTCCTTTTCACAGTATCTATTGTACCTTTCAGATTTTACTTACTCTTTCAGGTTCTTACCCTAGTGAGACAGTACAATGTTTACACATGTACGTCTCATTTATTTCACTTATGAGTATGGTCTCTAGTTGCACCCATTTACCTATAAAAGCCTCATGTTTAACTTTTTTATACCTGAGTAATACTCCATTGTATAAAAATACCACATCCTTTTATCCATTTCTCAGTTGATGGACATTTGGGTTGTCTCCAAGAATTAGCTATGACAAATTATGCTACTTTTAAACATGGGTGCATATATGCACCTTTTATTAAAGGGCCTTTATTTCTTCCAGTGAACATGTATTGTCGCTTTTATTTTTTAAACATTTCATTTTTAAAAACATGTTTATTTTTTAAACATTTAAAAAAACTAATGCATTCATTGTGGGAATCTGGTAAGCATACATTTTAATCATTTTTTAGTTCTTCCTCTTTTTCATTCTCTCTTCTCTCTGTCAGATAGAATATACCCCTTTCCATTTGCAAAAGTTCTTACCTTATTTTCTAAAATGCAAAACTCCCTGGGTACCAAGAAACGTGAACTTTCTGAGGCTTTCTTGCCTTTTCTCTTCTTTTTGCCTTCTGTTCTCTGCTCCTAACTCTGTTCTCATTTCAAACCTCTTCCATTACTTAAGTCCTAATTCAAAGAACACTTTCTCAGGGATTTTTTTTTGCCTCAGGGGGTTTGATCACTTTCTCATTTAAGTTATCTTTGTGATATCAGACTCATGAAAAATTGGATTCCATGATCATGGAAATTGAAACTGAAAGCACAGCATGAAATTTAAAGCAACAGCTTTAATTGAGAAGGAAGAAAATTTGGGGGAATGACTTCAGCTTGAAGACAAGAGGAGCTGAATATGTGTGGCTCTGAAAGAGGAGATCATCCTAGCACATTATTGAAGGACAGACACAAGCCTTTATGTGATCACTGAGTTGGGCAAGGAACTGGAAATTTTCTACTGTTCATATATATATGAACAGTTTTCTCTCTTTTTTTTAATCAATTATATATTTGGTACAGGGACTCACTACGCAGCTTGGACTCATAGTGATCCTCCTGTTTTCAGCTACCCCAGTGCTGGGATTACAGGCATCACCAGCATGCACAGACTTGGTCCTGACTCAGCGTGCCCCTGGGGTGGGGCCAGCATGGCATGCAGGACTGCTTCATGTTTTAAGAGATTTCAGTCCTGTATAGTATACAAATCAGCAGCTGCTCCGATCCCTGAAGATATCCCACATCTCTTCTCCAAACTGTCACAGCATACCTCATCCTTGCAGTAGCAGTAGGGGAGGTAGGGGAGGGCACATCTCATACAGTGTTGGCAAGCCGAGGATGGAGGAAGAGACATGTCTTCACCTTTAGTGGGTAACCGGCCATGGGCAAAGGCCCTAGAATCCCTGTCTCCTGTCCCCACCAGTCCCTGTGCTAGTTCATCTGTATTCTGACATCAGTGAAGTTGTCACCAGCCACAATTTGAACTTGATTTAACTTTTTTTAAAAAAATAATAATTTTAATACAAAAATAAAAAGTTCCCAGCTTGAATTTTCTCTCAGTAAGTATATATTTTATTATTATTATTATTGAAATGTTTGAAATTTAGAATAAGATTTTCTAATAAATAGTTATCCAATTAATACACCAGATTGTTCAGTCTCAAAATATAAACCAAATGTTAATAAATTTAATTAGAAACATATATATATATACACATATACATATATATATATATATATATATATATGTATTCTGGTTTCTCTTTAGATCCTACAAATCTTTCACCTTTTACTTTGTCATTATACTGTATCAGAAAATATACAGTACCCTTGATCATGAATTCTAGTCCCAGGTGTGCTCTTTACCAGTTTTGTGAATGTGACTGAATTCATTACACCTAATTGCCTTAGTTTTGTTTGTCTCCCAAAGGAAGAGATCTGCTCTTTCTCTGCAGAAGACCTGCAGTGCACAAATGATACAGTAGGTCACTTTATAAATGCCCAGATTACTTTATAAATGCTGTAATGTTGCACAAATGTAAGAATTTATTACTTAGGTGCCCACATGCCTTATTATCACTCATCATTTCATCCAACCTTCCCTCTCTAAAGCCCTCTGTGCTAACAGAATCAATCACTCTCCTGCCGTGACTCAAATCTGAAACTGTGAGTCCCTGTTTATCCTCCTCTGCTTCCTTCCCTGCATCGTTTCAGACATGACCCCAGTCAATTGCCCCTGAGTCCTACTGATCAATTTGTTCCACTTTTCTTCTATTCTACTCCCCAAGTCAACATTTTTGCAGCCTTCATTATTACAAGACTGTCTTGCAGTGTTTGGGCTGATTTTCCTGATGCTGGTTTCTCTTCTAATTTATTGTCAAAAATGGCTAGAAGTGTTTCTATAAATATAGATTTCCAGAGGATAACAACAAGCAATTGAGGTGGAAGCCACTTATCTGGAAAGTGATATGTAATCCCTTTTTCCATTAGCCATTGGCTGCACAACCCAAACTTAGTCTGCAGTGGAAAAAGGTGTAGAGCCAGAAAGCATGACTTTTGGAGCTGTTGGAGACTGAGGACAATATTTGGTGGCATCCGTCATTATAGCACCCTTCATTAGAGCACCATGACACTTATCATTACAGCACCCATTGACCCTTCTGTCTAGACTCTAGGAAGACTTGGTATATTTTTTATGCACATAAATCATTTGGCAAAATTATTCACAATGAGTTGATGCCTATTAAGTGGTAGTTCTCATGAATATTTGTCTGTCCTGTTCTGGGTTTTGATATATAATAAATATATAAAATATATATATATATATATATATATATATATATATTCTTTTATTAA
>NDGN011432364.1:0-10937 GCA_002564285.1 Tympanoctomys barrerae | reverse complement strand
AAAAAAAAAAGTAAAGTCAGCAGCAGGGCCCTGGACTTGCCTGTCCCGGGTGCTGCCAAATATTTCACTCCTGCAGCGCGCTTCGGCCGCTTGACAGCCGTGCATGGCCAGCAGCTAGCGCATCGGAGATGCAAACCCGGGAACCCCATCTAGCTCGCCGCGCGCACGCGTACAGGAGGATTTTCCAACAAGCACCTAGCGTGCGTCTCTTAGGCCACACAATACGCATGTGCAAACCGGCAAACAGATCTTTCCTCTCACGCATGCCCCTGACAAAAGAACGCACAAATGCTTTCTGGCTGTGGATCTTGTGAAAATAGCACGCCTACGCTGCATTCACCTCTCTAACCTTTCAACTGAATAATAACCTATAAATATAAAAATACGTCTCCTGGTCTTGTCTAGTAACATCTGTGTCGCGGACATATCCAAATGTACAGGAAGGCACAACAGGCCCAAGTTCACAAGCTGTCATGTGTACAAGATAGACAGTGTTTGTCACGTGTATAATAAAATAAACAGGTACTGGATTTAAAAAGATTTAGCTAGCATCTCCTCCATAAAAGTTTTAGAATTCTCTCTATCTACCCAGCTCCACTGCTGGGAATTCTCTGCCTGTGGAATGCAGAAGCGGCCTACCCTGGAATCCTAACTCTCCCTTCAGAATAGAAGGCACTTCTACACGAAGAAGGGCAAGCTGATACAAAAGCCTTCTGAACAAAAATGAAAAGGGCTGGCTTTTATTAGGCCATCAAGTCCTAAAAGTAGACTGGGTTTTATTTTTCTGGTCAAGTAGGAGCACAGGTTTAAAAGAAAACCTTGTTTCTTTTACAAGATGTGTTTACGAGGGCTGTGAAACACAATCGCTTTGAGAAACTACAGCAGCAGGAGGTCACACGGCCGGCCGCACTCCGAAAGGTGGCCACGGAGAGCCCACAGCTCTGGGTGTGGGGGACTCTTCAGGAGCCGCCGGGGCCAGATCCCAGGCACCCGGACACCCTCGCTGGGGCAGCAGAGTAGAACTGTCCTTTGGGAACTGCACGCTCCGAAGAACCAGGCATTCATCTGCAACTCTGGGGTCCTCCAAACTTAGGCAAACCTCAATTACTTAACTTTTTTGTCTTTTTGAAACTGGTTCTCCCTATGCAACTCGAGCTGACCTCGAGCTCACTTTGTAGCCAAGGCCGATCTTGAACTCACAACAATCCTCACGCCTCAGCCTCTTGAGTGCCGGGATTACAGGCATGTGCCACTATGCCCGGCCTCATCTACTTAATTTGCAAGATAATTTCAAAAGTGGACGTAAGTAACTGGCAGGCTGTTTCTCTTCCTGTACATGAAAAACAACAAAATAAAAATGAAAATTCAAACTAATTAGAAACAAAAAAAAAAAAATGCTAAAGTTCTATCACTTTGTGACAAGAGCAGTCTTACGTAATATTCGAGTAACAGCACATATGAAAAGTAGCAAGCACAAGCTGAGCTCCTGAGGAGATCAGGATCTTAGTCTAGGATAAAAATTTATGATTCATCTCCTCTACATATTTAATCTTCACAAATTTGTTGACTAGGGGACTGGGGAGATGGCTCGGTAGAATAAGTGCTTGCCTGACAAGTGCAGGGTCCTGAGTTCAATTCCCGATACCGAAAAAAAAAAATGTTGACTTAAGGACAGGTGTTATTCACTTTTACAAGTGAGGAAAGGCTTACAAACTTTCCTATGGTAAGTTGTTGAAATAAGAAAGTGCGAAAACGGATTCTGAGCTGTCTTAGAGACAGTGGGCCAACGTGGTGGAAGTGTCCATCTCCCTCCTTGAGCAGGACTCGCCTTCTGCCTGGACGGACGCAGGGCCTCGGGGTCCCAGCCTCCCAGCAGCACTTGCTGAGCCAGCTGCAGTCACCAGCCGCCTCATCTCTCGCGGGCAGCCTCAGGAGCACTGGGCGCGAGAGCCAGCTCCCTCTCAATTATTCAGCATAACACTGAAAGGCCCCAAGGTAGATACCTCAAATGCAGCAGATCAAGAAGCAAAATCCAGGGCGATGCAGTACACAGCAAACACAGTTAAGAAAGAAATCCATAAGGGAAAAAAAATCAAAAGATAAAAACAATAGTCCATTCAACATGAATGAAAACTGCCTTTCCACATGCTGAGATTGAACCTAGAACCATATCATTGACCATGCACTAAAGGCAGAATGGATGGAAGATCTAAATATTAAAACAGAAACACTTAATCTGATGAAAGAAAAGAAATAAGTAAAACTCTTGAAGAAATAAATAGACCTAGTCAAAGACTTTCCGAACAAAACCCCAGCTGCAGAAGAAATAATATCAAGAATCAACAATTGGGATCACATTAAGCTACAAAGGAGTCAACAGTGGGCTGTGGAGATAGCTTGGCCACGTAGGCACCTGCCTGGCAAGTGCAAGGTCCTGAGTTCAAACCCCGGTATCACATGTCGTGCTGGCCCTGGAATCCCGGATGCACTGTGCCAGCCCTGAAACTGGTTGTGGGGGGTGCATGCCTGTAATGGAGGCTGAGACAGAGGGGTCACTACAAGTCCAAATTGTGTAGTGAGACCCTGTATAAAAAATAAAGAAATACATATAAATATAAATAAATAAAAGGAGTCAACAGTAAGAAGACAACCTACAGAATGGGGAAAAAATAACTGCCTGCTATTCCTTGGAGGGAGGAGTAATTTCCAAAGTATATGAAGAACTCAGAAAACAATGATATACCCCCAACCCTGAAGACCTAGTTGAAAGTGAGCAGGAGAAATAAAGTGACACTTCTCAGACAAAGCAGCCCAAGGTGGCCGATACACACATGAAGAACCCTCCACATCGCTAGCCATTCAAGAACTGAAAATTAAAACAACACTGAGATTACATCTTACTCCAGAAAGAAGGATTATCTACAAGAAATCAGAAAACACTGGAGAGGCTGTGGGAGGAAAAAAACAACCTTCTTCATCATTGGAAGTGTAAACTGGTACAACCACTGTAGAAGGCAGTATAGCGATTCCTCAAAAAAATCAGAACTAGGGATTCTGCTTGAGCAGCTACTCCCCTTCTAGGCCCCTTGCCTCCCCCAAGGGTTCAGGCACCACACTGCAGCCACACACGCACACCTGTGGCTACAGCAGCGCAATTCGTAGGAGCTACATCTTGGAAGCTGTGTCCATCCACAGATAAATGGCTACAGACAAAATGGACATAGCGCGCTCACTTCATCTTTGCCAAATGATTTTGCAGTTTCATTAAAAACACAGGGGAAAGCAAGCATCTGAAGGTCCAACTAAAAGAGGCCTTCCACTGCATCGGGCTGCACCACGGAAGAACTTCTGGAACACCACAAAAAGGCACCAAGTTTTACAAGGAAGAGGGAAAAAGGTTCTATGTCGCCAGGCATTTATCAGGACACTGGTGACCAGCAGTGCCTGTCGCACAGCTTGACTCCTCACGGGTTGAAGACTGACAAAGGGTTGGCCAATCCTCCTTGACTGGAAACTTCTGTTTCTAACTGTATTCATAATCGAGCTGTAACTCATACGGTTTTTTTAAAATTATCATTCTGCCATACGGACACACCACACATGCAATGCATCAGCACAGAACAGTTACTACCCTTGGTCTTTTATTTCATTATTTTCTTCTTTGTTGGTTTTCTCTTTGCTTCTAGTATTAAGATTTTGTCTATTGAGAAAAAAAATCAAATCAGGCAGATCAAAAGTCTAGATGGCAGAATTCCTTTACTGCCTTTCCTGTTTCCTTGTAAAGGCCCCCATTCGTTCTGCTATAGTGTCTCTTCATGAAAAATTATATGTATTGGGCTGGCAAGATAGCTCAGTGGTCTAAAGTGCCTGCTTAGGCAAGCTTAGGCGAGGCGCAGGGACCAAGGTTCAATCCCTGGCACCACATGCTGCACCAGCCACGCCCCCACGGTGGGCTGAGCTGACCACAAAAAGAAGATTATCTGTCGGCAGAAAATCTGGGCCCATATGGTCCCTGTCTCTGTGCACAGTGGAGCCCTAGTCCGCCATAAAGGACAGATTACGTGCATGGAAATGGGTGCACCGTGAGGCCAACGTTAAATTAAGGAAGTCGGATGCACAGCTTAAATGCTGCATGGTTTCTCCTACATGAGAAGGAAGGTGCAAAATAAAAGATAGATAACAAAGAGGAAGAAGGTAAGGAAACCAGTACTGCCATCATATACGTCCAGATGTCCCTCCAAAGCCTCATGCAGCCATGGGGCAGGCTTCTAGTGTTTGCGACTGATAGATCCATGGTCCCACGCTGGGATTATGGGTGTGAGCGCGGCACCCGCCTTGGGGCAGGTAACTTGCATGCAACAGGAGGAAGGAGGACAGGCCTGCCCTCCGCTGCTCCTCTTCCCCTTTTTGCTCTTGTTGCTTTTGCTGTTTTCCGCCGCCATAAACAGCTGCCCTCTCAGGTGCACTCTGCCTTGGAGCCAGCTGAGTATGGACTGAAACTTTCACAAACTGTAAGCTAAATAAACCTTTCCTTCCTCGATTCTGGGCACCGGGTATTTTATCTCAGCAATGACAAAAAAGCAACCAAGACAATGTGTTTGGGGTCTGTTAGTCTGGCTGTTAATCTGTGTTCATGATAATGAACTCTTTAAAATAAAGAAATCCGATGTTGGAAAAATATACTAGGAAATATTTTTTTAAGGCTCTAATATTCCTATGAGAACTTCAGGAAGATGTTGTATCACAAAGAGAAGATTACCTCATTGTAACAGGTAAAGTCACATTAAGATACAATTCAAGAACTTGAATAATCTCATAACTTCCCATGTTCTTACAAAATACATATGTGAAGTGTGTCTTTGTATGTATTGGTGTGTGCATGTCTGTGTTTTGTTTTCTGTGTTCACAGAATCAAAAGTCTACAAGCACCCTGACCACAACTTGGGTTTCTCATGTAGCATCAGGAGCTCCTACAGGGTTACACACAGAAACCCCTGGCTGCACGGTACAGTGTGCAACAGACGCTGGACGCTCCGTTCACACTTTTTCTTTATCCGTTATTCACACCGATTTCAGCTATTTACTGCTAAATGCCTCCCTGTAGTCTGCATGAATGTTTATATAAACCCACTTTTATTTCTATATCATAAATTCTCCCAATTAATGACCCAAAGGTTAGGGCTTTTTTAAAAATGGTATTTCTTCAAACTGAACAAGAAAGTTCACACGGCCACCTATGACTATGTAACAAATCAAAACTTACACCTCTGCTGACTCAAACTCTAATTCCAGACAATTTTCCAAAAGAAAAAATTGACCAAACAAGGCATAGACTTTTTAAATATTTATCCATGAATATTCTCTGAAGCTCTGTTTACAAAAGATGAACAGAGGAAATACTCAAAAGTTCAAGAAGACAAGTGAATTATGGAGCCATACAATGAGCAGACACTAAGAGTAGATTTATACTACACATAAAAAATTTGGAAAGATGCTGACAATGTAAGATGCTTAAAAATATTCCTAAACAAGAAAGAGAACATCAAATTGAATGTCACTATCTTAAAATAATTGCAGAGAAAGGGATATTGAAGGAACATATCCAACAAAATGTTAATAATAGTTATTCCTGTAGAGTAAGGCTAAGCATTCTTGACGTCATAGTTTGTTTGTCTAATGTCTGTCTGATCAATATTTATTGAGTAGCTCTATACTACACAGTGTTGAAAAAAGCAGAAACTTAATGGAGTCTGTGAGGACCGGGAGACATAAGGAGCCAGGTGAAGAGGATACAGGGCTGTAGGAGGGAGGTCGAGAGGGCAGGTCTGGGGATCCAAGACTATATGGAACTATATGACTTAATAGGCCTGTGAGATGCTGTATTACCATATATTTAGTGTATTGTAAAGTTTCTATACAGTGCCTAAGGCTACGGAGGCGGTAAGTGACAGAAGACTTCTCAGCTCTGCAGACTGCAGTGAGAGTACGAGGGGACAGTGTGTGGCACCTGCAGCAGACTCGAAAGGCAGGAAGCACCTGCTCCCCATCCCCTCCTCTTGTACCTGGCAGCCAGAGACGCGCCAGATGAAGGAGGACACTAGCTATGCTACACCACCCAGGAAGCTGACTGGGGAGCCTGCAGCCTGGCTGGGGACTGCGTGGCACAGGAGAGGTGACACAGCACGGAGGACTTCATCAGGCCCCCTGACAGCAGCCCGGAAAGCTGCCACACCTGCACCGCGCCAAAGAGGTCAAATCACCGTCACACCAGGAGAACCTGGATGAAGGGTGTGTCGCCCAGGGAGCCCAGCCAGTCAAAACTAACCCACAGAATTTTCCATGTGGATGCTGATGATTTCAGCCGTTCCAATTATTCAACATGAGCAGATTTACCAGATGCAACTGTACTGCAGTTCTTCCAGCGACAGAGGATGGGGCTTGTGAATTCATTCTACCTGGAAAACAGCGACGACGATAATGACGATGAAAGTAACAGGGAAAGAGCTAAGAACAGTCAGAGGAATTGCCCTCCGTTTTTCCCCATTGCTAATTCAGCCAGACTCAGGAAAGACGTCATAATTTGTCATTCTTGCAGCTCAGCAAGTGTCTGCTCGAGGCCCACCCAAATTGGATTCTGTAGACCTCACGCAGGTCCACGATCAATGCAACCAAAGTCACAGGCAGAGCAGCCGGCAAAAGAAGAATCAAGAGGTTGAAAACTGAATTTCTAAAATAAAAAAAAAAATGATCCTCTGTGATTTTTAGAACAGAAATGAGAAACACAAATCAAGCTGAATTGCTCGAACTACTAAGAGCATAAAGCACTAACATACACTAAAAGGTCAGACGCAGAGTCCCAGGATCCCCCGAGACCGAAGGGAAATCTGGTCCAGGACACCGCAGCCAGGACTGTAGGCAGCAGGGTGGCCCGATGACTCAGCTAGTTCCCGCACACCTGTGGCTGGACCCTGCCTGCTCAGCCCGACTCCCTTTATACAGATGCACACGCATGCACACACGCACACACACACATGTGCATACACACACAAGCACACACACATATTCACACTCCCCCACCACACCCCTCATGCCCTGTCCTGAAATTAAGCAAATAATACTACAAAGTTACTGTCCACATTTCATTTCTTAATTTTACATCATTTACATTAAATTAGTATAGTTCAAAAAATTTACAGATTTCTAGAAATACTACAAGCTACCAATTAAACATTGCTGGCCTTCGGGGAAAAAAAATCCCACCCCACAAATTTACTTCAGCTGTTCTACATGATGTCAATCATTGTAACTTTTTAAACACTTAAAATCATTTCTTAACACTTAAATACATTTGATCTTCATAAAATAGGGATCTCTGGGCTGTCTGGAAAAACCAAAGTTTTGGCAACACTGGATCTGAGCTCCTGCAGGACCATGATTAACAGCAGATGTGTCACCATTTGTCCCCCACCATTTGGGGGACACTTCTGTGTCCCTATGGCTTCCACTGGATTGAAAACAAACTCCAACAACCATCCCTGAGCACAGCTGCATGTTTTGTGGATAAGGATATTTTAAATGAAACACTTCATGTGTGTGCGCGTGTGGTCCACAGCAGAACGAAGGGTCAGCAGCGAAGGCCACGTACTGCAAAGGCAAGTGAAGGTGGAGGACGAGGAAGAGTGCCAGCTGTGTCCATATTTCATATCAAAGCATAAAAGTTGGTTTTGTGGGAAAACTCACAAAATAATTTAGACCAACTTGTATCTATTACCCGCAGCTCAAAATAACTGAAGCTACCTTGTTTTTGACAGAGAATTAATACAGTTTGTATTAACGGTTCTACTCCCCTGGGGATCTCCCATTACTTGAAAAGCTAGAGAAGAAAACTCATGAAACATCACATGTTATTTACTAGCGAGAAAGCATAACTCCTACCTGGTCCCTAGGGGACCTCCAGTCACCTGGCCTCACTCCACCCCACTGGGCCCAATTTAGTGCCACCACTGTCCTTCTAGAAGCGAGGAACTCGAGGGCGAGGGCAAGTCCAGGTGGTAAAGAAGCCAGTGCCTTAGACAAGTTCCGATCGACTCAGCTAATACACAGAGTGCTTACCCCGTGCGGTACCCAAAAGGATTTAAAGGGAAGACCAAGTAACAGTTAAAAGAACCCTGAAGTGCAGGATCAATTATTCAAGCATTTGTGTAAATTTAAAACAAAAAGAAGTAAACAGTTGGGAAAACAGATTATCTTCCAGGCTATATTCCAGGATCTAATTCTTGACTTCTTACCCTCCAAAGAGACAAATTAACACTCCACAGTTCCCTCCCATTTGTTGTAATGCAAAGCAAAATTTTTTCTTGTCCTCTCTATTGTCATTTCCTGCTACAATGTTATTTAAGTGAGAAAGATTAGTTTTAGCGAGAGGAAGAGAAACAAAGCATGCAACTGCCAAAGTGAGAAAAGGCAGCACAGAAAAGTAAGATCACAATAGAGGAATGAAAATCAAGAAGTCAAAGTCAAAGACCAAACTGAAAAGTGAAAAGACCTGGGCCAAGGACACAGCTCAGTGGGGTAAGTGCCTGCCTGGGAAGCGCAAGGGCCTGAGTTCAATTCCTACACCACCAAAAAAAAAAACACCTATGGATTATTCGGTTCAGATAGAAAATTATAATGAAAAAATTATGAGTCAATTGGTATAATGATAAATGACCCAAACAAAAACATGTTTTGGGGAGTGAAGAGGGAGAGAAAAAAAAATAAACACTTAGGTATTAAAAGTTGGTAACAGGCAAGAACTTCCAGGAAAAGAAAACAAATAAACTTCCAGGAAAAGAAAACAAAAAGGAAGAAAAAGTAGTAACAGAAAGGAAGACACAGTAAAAATGATGGAAACAATTATTTGTTTTCCCTCCAGAAAAAAAATTTTAAATATTAAAATATAAGTGAACAAATATCTTGATGATGTCTAATTAATAAAATTCTTTTCCTACCTCAGCATAAATTTCAACATTTTATTTTTATTTTTATTTATTTATTTTTTTGTACTGGGATTGAACTCAGAACCTTGCACTCACCACGCAGGCTCTTATGCTTCTGAGCTATATGTCCAGGCCAAATTTCAACTTTTGGTAGGTATCTAATAACTCAATGTTTTTATTATATTACAGCATCAAAATTAATGGTTAAATAGCGGCTTCATTATAGCTGTAAATGTCTGACTATTGGATGAGCCAATAATTTTATAGCCAATATTATCTTTAACAGAATTTAGAATTTCTTATATTTGTAAAATGTAAATATATTCGTATACAAAAGGATTTTGATTAAAGTGGATTCTCAATTAACTTTTTCAATAAACCCTATGCTAAACAGCACTCATTAAATATGAATACTTACAGTGTACTAAGCCTATTAAAAAGAAGAACAGTGATATTTTCTTTCATATTTAAACGTCGGCTAGTGCTCTGTGAATTCGGATCCATCAGCTATTGGCATTTCCTACACAGGGAGGACGGAAGCGGTCGCCGCCTCACTCCGACCAGCACGCTGAACCCTGCAGGCACTCACCACTACTGAGAATGCCCGCCTCAGTGTTCCATCCCCGGCGGCATCCTTGATGCAAGTATCTGCTCATCTTCCTACCTCTTTTTTGACAATTTCCTCTACTCTTTAGACTCAGGCTTACAATATTTATTTCAAGATATTTTCCAAGGCAAGAAAATGCTTCATTTGTGTCATTTTTTTAATCTTTCTTTTTGTCGCTCATCCCCTGCCCAAGAAAAGATTCGGGGGGAAGAAAAAGAAAACTATAATTCATGACTATGCAGAGCTTTCATAATGCTACCAAGGGTATTAGGAATTTAAAGACTGGCTATGTTTCATTGCTTTACGCCATGGGGTGAGACACAGGACTGACATCAGGCAGAGTGGAGAAGCATGTATTACCTCAACTGGCAAACCTAGACCTTGGAAAAATTCAAAAATATCTTTGCAAGTGAGAGATAACCAGCAAATTACACTCAACCTCCTCCTCCTCCTCCTCCTCCTACAGATGTCACATCATGACTTATCATTGTCCATTTTCCAGTAATCAATCTCTCTGCTAACATAAAAACACAAAAACTCTGTGACAAGTATTTGTGAGTCTCAACAAAAGGGGGCAAAGTAGACATTGCTGAGAACGTGTCCTGTGGAAGGGTTTGCTCCCAATTCCTGCTGTGTCACCGAATCCCACAGTGATCAAAGACTCTCTGCCTTAGTCATAAGTTTCCTGCGGTCAGGAGGACAGAGAGGTTTTTTGCTTATTTTTAGAACTGCGCTGGTCCTCAAAATGATGGTCTGCGCCAGTGCTGTTTTCCCGTCGATCCTACAGAACATGAGCCAGAAATGGAAAATTAGAAACCTGGAGTCAAGAGAGGTGGCAGCTGCCTGAGAAGAGAGAGGGCTGTGAAAGCCTCAGTCACAACTCCACAAAGGAGACAGGGACTGTCGCATTCATTTGCATCAATTACCTCAGAGCAACTTGACCATTTAAAGTACAGCACATGCTACATTCAATAAATTATTAATTAATTAATACTTACTGATTATCAGAACATCTGGAAAAATCGCTAAAGACTCAAGAGAGCCTGGTGTTGTACATTAAACACAAGAAAAACTTCTTCAAGAAAAACTGGTTTCTCCAGTTATTTCTTTATGAAACATTAGCTTCTTTTGGTGTACATCAACTGGAAATGTGTTATTACAAGCATGGTCTACTTTGTTTTGTTTTGCTTTCCCATAATTTTATTGATAAACAAACAGCAATGAGACAGTTTCAAATCAAATTAGTAGGTCAGTTTCAATAATTAACACATTGCATACCTTCTTCCTACTGGTTAATTGTTGTACAAGATGCGGACATGATATCCTATTTACAAACACCATTAGAACAAATC
>NDGN011432359.1:0-17197 GCA_002564285.1 Tympanoctomys barrerae | reverse complement strand
TGTCAGAGATGAGTATTCCATTGCCATTCAAATATTGTAGGTGCATGAATTCAGCAAAATAATGCAATATAGTCCAGTAATCCTTAATAGTAGTGGGTTATTCTCAGGACTAGCTATGTCAGAAGTTGTTGATTTGAGCCTTTAAAACCTCAGCATATTAATATGACTTTATTTTTTATGTCTCATGTTTATACCTAAGAAAAGTCTCGAGAAACTATATATTTTTTTTCACTGAGCCATCTTCCTGGCCCCAAGAAACTATATTAGTGATGTCAGTCATTAGTATTTTCAACTACTCACTTGTACAGCTCAAAATTATTAATGAATCCAGTGTTTCACTTACTGACATTTCTATGTTTACTGCTACCCTATTTTCTATTCCTTTATGAGAATAATACTTTATTTATCCATTGTAGATGCAGAGATTGCTTCCAATATTTAGTTATTGTAAATAAATTGTGCTTCTATCAACATGGGTATCCATGTATTACTGTAATGAGATGTCTTTAACTTTCAGGAATATACTTGGAAGGAGAACAGCTGGGAAGAATGGAATTTTGTCGTTTTAGTTTCTTGACGATTCTCCATGCTTATTTCCACAGTGTTTGTATGAGTTTTCATTTCTACACAACTTAGCCTTACCAGGCTTTGCTGTTAATTAATTTCTTGTTGCTAGTCATTCTGTCTGATATAAAATAAAATCTCAGTGTCCTTGAAATTTACTTTTCTATAATGACAAGCAATGTTGAAATAAGGAAAATATATTTACATACAATGGTGGCTAGTGTGCTATGAAGGTAGACTTGAATCATCATTTTTACTTGAATATGTGCTGAGTAACTGATGTTATGCATAAGTAAAAGAATGGATAATAATTGGTCTTGTTTGGAAAATTCATCAAATTAGACAATAGCATAAACAAAATGGATACACGATTCTTCTTTTTACTTCTTAGTCCTTATTTTGGTATTCAGCCTTTTCATCCATTGCTTGGGTAACAGATTGTATGAACAAAATAAGTGCTTTGAAGAAAGTTAAATAATGATTCTGTATGCAAAGCTAGGAGTAGTTTCTAGAAATACAAAAGAGAATGATGTTAAGACTTTGGGCTACTTGTACTGAAGAACATCACCAGCCCTAGGCCTCAAGTTTCAACAGATGAGGAAGTTACCAAGCAGAGTAGGTATGGGAGAAGAAAAGAGCTGACCTGTAATGGACCAAAACCAGAAGGATCCATGAGCTTGAAGGGAGGGGATGAGAATGAGTGAAAATGAAATTTATGTTTATGTTTATGCTCAGGTTTATTTATGTTTACCTGTTACGTACTAATTCTCTACAATGAATGTGACCATTATATATGGAAAATATTCTCTAATATATTTTTTCAAAGAAAGGAGGTCCAGTGGAATACATTATGTGATGTCATTCTCTGATAGGGAGGGCCCCTTAGACAACCTCAAATAGAAACTAGAAGGTAAAGCATGTGTGAATGGAATTGAAGTTTTAGAATTCATAAGGCCCAGAATAGAAAAGATGATGAACTGGGGGGGGTGGGGGGTGGACCCAGAAAGATACCACAGCTTGTGTCCTGCTCTAAAGCTTCAGAGGCCCTGATGTCAGGATTTCTTTTTCTTTTTCTTTTTTCTTTTCTTTTTTTTTTTTTTTTTTGAGGAACCGGGTCTTGAACTCAGGCCCTTGTGCTTGCCAGGTAAGCGCTTATTCCACTGAGCCATCTCTCCGGCCCCGTCAGGACTTCTTTTAATGACAAATGGGTTACTTCCTATTGTGTTTCCTGTACAAGGTTAACTTTTCATCTGGCCATACTTTCCAATAACACTCTCTGAAACTATCTTTGATAGTTTCATGTTATACATGAGTGTGAACCCTTTGCAGTTTTAAACACTTCCTTCAGTCTGAAAGCCCAATTCTACTTCAAGCTGAAAATTTTGATCCTAGAGGCAATTTATTGACATCTCTTGATTCTAGCTTTTGGAAGGGTGCACGGAAAATTTAAAAGTATTTTTCTGCAGACAATATGTGCTTTTACATTGAATAATTTAACTTAAAACCTCGAAGAGCTTCATCCTAGACTATTTCTAAAGATGACTTTGTTTTCTCACCCTTGGCCCCAAATTCACAATGTGCACAATGTAGAAAGTAATCATTTAATTTTAGTGGGTTAGATTTCAGTCAGGCAACACACATAATAGAACATTTTGTAAAGTATCCCGAAAGGCGAATGCAGCCCTCTGAAGATGTACACTGTTTTGAAGTAAATAGAACAATGAAATCATTGGCTCTGATGGCCAACCCACGTCAGCCCCAGGGCGAGATGGTGCACAATGACACGAACACAGCATTGCAGTCCACACAGACTTACCTTGTGACAACATCAGGACAGTCCTTGTTCTCTCAAGGCAGCTCGGAAGAGACTTGCTTTACAAATTCATATTTACTAGGTTTGGAAAATACAATATATGGTACCAGAGGCACCTATGAACCCTGTATTTGAGCCCCCCATTTCCCATTGGCTGAGTAAACTGTTTTAAATATGAAAGAAAGCCTTCCTGGAGATCAAAGTTTTACAGGTCGAATCATGAAACTCCTTCACTCACATATCTTTCCTCTGTAAAATGAAGGGTATTGCCTACATCACTGGGGAAACAGAAGGAATACATTGTGAAAAAGGGATCAGTTTACCATGTAAGTTGGTAGTAATTTCATGAAGGGACATTTTATTCCGCTAACAGTGGTTCCCACCTCTTATTTGTGATTAGCAGGAATGGTTCAGGTTAAAGATAGCTGTCAGAAAACCTAGCCATCTAATTAGAAATTATAAAAAGCTCACTAATTGTAAAAACTTGGGAAAGTTCCTGGGGTACAGGAAGGAAATCGTTCTACCTTATCTCAAGTCTATTCTCAATAGCTTTGCTGCTATATTAGACTGTTAGCAAGTTGTGTGTGTGTGTGTGTGTGTGTGTGTGTATGTGTGTGTATATGTGTGCACCCTCCAGAGGACAGTGCACAAAAATTAAGATCAAGCAGAGTCACAAGTGCTTCCCGCTAGTAAGTGACCACTTTCTTGTTTGAGTTCCGGCTTCCCCACCTCACAGCTGTGACCTAGGGTGAATAATTAATCTCATGGAAGCCTCTGGTTCTTTATCTATAGTGTGAACAACACAAATTCTCTTGATTGTGGACAGACCTAAGACATACATGGTATGCAAATGAGCTAGATCAGCAAAAGATATTGATAGTCTTTTTTGTTTGTTTGTTTGTTTTGTTTTCTTTTTTGGTGGTGGTACCAGGAATTGAACTCTGGTCCTTGTGCTTGCCAGGCAAGCACTTATTCCATTGAGCTATCTCCCTGGGCCCCATATTAGTAGTCTCATTACTGTGATATGCGTGAAGTGAAACACTAAAGGATTTAGGTCATATCAGTAAAGAAGTCTTATACCCTGGATACTTTAAAATTGACTTTTTGTTCTTTGCTCTCTGCAAAATGCAGTATAAAAGTCCCAGACAAATTAGTTTCTATCACAATCATCCACTAGTAAGGGCTTAAATATAAAATCTGTATTGGATACTACTATTTGTCAGTTTCTGCTAGGAACTTTCTGAACTCTATAAAGTTACTGTTAATCCCCAAAATATTACCTACATAAATATGTTCAACTTAAAGCAATATGATGTACAATGATCCTGCAGTGTACACAAGGAATTTGTTCCAAGACCCTCGGCAAGCACAAAAATCCACAGCTATTCAAGTGCATTATATAAAATGGCATAGTATGAAAATAGTTATGATATGCTGTTTATGGAAAAAGTGACAGTCTTTTAAAGACAACTCTACCATGTATTGGGTTCACATTTAATTTGAATAACTGCCTTATTTTTAAGAGACTACTGTTTATGGAAAAATGTTCACTAGAGATACATACCTTCTCCTAATGTTTTCTAATCAATGGATACAGAACCTGAAGATATAAAAGTTCAACTGCATACATAAATATGAGCTGTCTCTGCATATAAATAGTATGTTTCAAGCTTCCACAAGTAGAAAAATATTAGTTTAGCAAGAACAATGACCATGTTTTAAGTGACTAGTATAAGTATCTACCGTGTTTCAGGTGGACAAATGTAGGGACGCTCTTTGTACTTTTAAAGCTTACAAGGGCAGACAAAAAGTTACCCAAATAACCCCATGCACATAAATAAAACTGTACTGTAAGAATTATCATGGGATATGGTATAGTTCGAGAGGTCAGAGTAGATGACCTGAGAAGTGAAGGATTATTAGGAATTATCCAGGTACTGAGGGATGAGGAGCCTGCCAGGGAAAGTGCTATCATGTGCGTAGGTAAGGTCTTCTGACAGAAGAGGGCATATGAGGAAATATTGATGGAAGCAGAATGTCATGGGGCAGGGAGGTGACAAGGGAGGATGACAGGAGAGAGGGGCCCAGTGTCTGCAGGGATCACACACCAGAAGAAGGAGTCTGGACTTCATCAAAAGAGGGCATCACCAAATACTTTTAGAGGGATAGTGGTGTGTTCAAATAGTCTTCCTGAAGACTGCTGTGGCTGCAGGGTAAAAACCAGACAAGGTGGGGCCACAGGTGATGCTATTTTTTATTCATTCTGACCATTATATTGCCTCCGTTAGGGTGATAGCGTAACCGAAACACATCTATGGACATGACAGGTAATTGTTATTTTCCAATTCCTTCTGGAATTTTGCATCACTATTTCCTCAGCGCTAAATTTGGAAACAGGAATGTCTTTACATAGAGGCCCCAGCGATGCTCAAGCCAACGCTGCCTTGGCACATTGAATATTTTCCATTGATGTGTAGCTCACTTCCTGTTCTTGTGAATAATATACCATGAAGTTCTTAGTCTCATCCCTTTAAATGTGTTCTCTTTCTTATACAAATAAAATGTACAATATGTATCTAATTATACTAACTTGTACAAATATATGAAATTTGCTGCAAAATATATAAATCCAATTAAATTTATAAATATTGAATTGTCTTTAGCCATGTTATCAAAAGTTATACACAGACAACTGAAAAAAATATAAAGTATGGCTTCAAGAACAGACATTTAAAAATTATTCCAGTGTGTTTGTTTCGTTTATTAAATACTCTTACCATGTGTTGGGAATTCTCACTTAATTTGAATAACTGTCTCATCATACGGTCTTTGAAAGACCAAGATTCCCTGTTGCGTGTTCCTCTCTCTAATGAGAATTGTCTTACATTTAATAAAGCAAATAAGAGAGAAACCAGTTTCCTTTGTCATGACAGGGCTTTAAGATTCATTACAACCAGTTTAACCTTGTAATCCAAACATGTTGGTAGTACCAAAAAAATAGTTCACACTGCTGTGGCCGAGCAATGTTACTTGTTTGTTAAAAAGTGTGTATTGTAGGTGTGTACACGTTAAACAGAAACTTTTGATCTTTTTATTTTTATCTTGTTAAAATTAAAATATGTATATATTTAGGGAAAGGTCAACAGGGTGTTCAGGGTCTCGCTACTAGATCAGACTCATAGTTATTCTCCTGTTTACAGCCTCGCAAGTGTTGGGGTTACACGCGCGCCCCACCACGCCCAGTCTCAATCGCTGTCTCAGCGCACCCCGGGGGCGGGGCCAAATCTCTGCCCCCTGCGCCTGCTTTCAGGAGCTTTAATCCGCTGAGCTATTTGCCCTGCCCTGAAATTTTAAATAATATTGCCACTCCTTGGTCCTTCAACCTTGGGATTGGGTGGAATTTCTCATTTACCCAGTGTTCAACAAAAGTCTTGGGGGCTCTAGAGTCTTGGTTTTGGACGATTAGGTAATTATGACAAGGGCCTGCATGATCCTTGCGTATGCTTCTGTTCTTACGCAGCCTCGTTTAAGTCACCAATGTTGACCACACCGTGGAAAAGCTGTGAAGGAGCCCGACACCCCCGAGGACGTGAGAGCCACCTTATTCAGAAGTAATGACGTATGCAAAGCGTTATATACACAGAATGACATTTAAATTTAAAGTTGTATTTTTGTTGTATTACTTTGTTTCAATATCAGCAGTTTATTAGTATTTTTCATTATTAGCAGTTTATTGGTATTTTTGAAAGATATTTTACTGGGGCTGGGGAGATAGATCAGTAGAATAAGAGCTTGCGTGGCAAGGGCCTGAGTTCAATCCCTGGTACCGCAAAAAAAAAAAAAAAAAAAGATATTTTACTGCTTGCAACAGCATTATGAACTACCACAAACCTGAAGAAAACAGCTGTTTTGTGTTTGCATTTCAACACATCTATGATCTTACCTTAAAACGCCATTAATGAAGAGATTAACAAGCATTCCCAGAAGAGAGAAAATAAGAGATTAAAACTACAACCAAATTGAAAAAAGAAAAGAAATTATATTAAATCTTTGTCACTCCTTTAAAAGGGTTTAGGAATGAGTTGTTTCATTTTTGGTCACTGAGACTTCCCATATTTTTTGTTCATAATTCATTCTTAATTTTATTCTTTATTTTTTTTCTGCCTAACACAAAATTGTTTATATTATAGTTTGTAGGATGGTTAAGTTTACAAATACTCTGATAAAAAAAAATAAACTAATTCTATTCAGCCACTTAATATCTGATCTTTAAATGATTGCCTTTACTTCTTTGCTAATAATCCAAAATAGTGAGGTCCATCCAGATTAAGTTGACTGACAGTCTTCCACTGTCTTCAGTGTGCCAGTTGAACGCCGGGCTTGCTTGCTGCTAACTTAACTACGTCAGGCAATTTGAATATTGGATGATCTCTTTGCTTTCAGAGTAAATAACAATCTAAATTTGTCCATCATTCATAGGTTTAAAGGGCTATAAACCTGAAAAGAACATCTGGGAGGATTTTGGAAGGCATGTATAGAGAATGCTCACTGCCACACTCTCCTCAGCCATTGGAATGTTGAGCTGAATTAAAGTCACCGTACTACACACTGGTCCAGCATGCAAGGGGCCTCTTGTGAGGGATTGAACCTCCCAATGAGTCTTCTTTGGATTACGATGCATTTTTTTTTATCTATTCATGTTTTCTCACCATAGCTCCAAGGAATCATGGGAATGCAGTGAAGAGATGACTAGGAGCCTGTTGGCAAATGCAGGGTGGAACTCATTTGATCTAACAGGTGAGAGAGAATCTTCTACAGTCAAATGCTTATAACACAAACAGGAATGAGTAGAGCATTTTCTTTAACCCCAGTCACAGAGCTCTAGAAAATTCCAAATGTCTTTGAAAGAGGTAGAGAGCTGGGCATTCTCAAGATATAAAAGGTGAGACTTGTGTGTGTGTATATGGTTGTATGTGCATTTTGCATATACTTGCATATGTACATTTGGGTTATGTTCTTTTTTTAGGTATTTGGTTGCTACAGGGTCTCACCACACAGTGTGGACTTGTGGTGATCCTCCTGCTTTCAGCCTCCTCAGCGCTGGGATCACAGGTATGCACCACCAGGCCCATACTTGGGTTATGTTCTCGAATATGTGCGCTTGTGCCTATGTGTGTAAGAACAGGTTGGGAGTTACTCTTAAATATAAATGATTTGACTTGACAGCTGCTCCGAATAATGAAATAATATGACAGTTAATTCGTATGAAGAGAATAAGTAGATTCATGGCATGAAAATATAAGATGCAGTGGTCTTAGGAAAGGCACATTTAGAATATTTTCAGAGTGGATATATTATAGATACAGGTAGAATCCAAACAGCTACGATATTTAACTTTGACCTCTGATATGCTGATGGCATTTCAGGTATATTTATCAATACAGCTATTATATGTCATAAAATATAAGGAAAATTAGAATTAATTGGAAAATATCTTTAGCATGGCAGTTAGTGGCAAGGATCGTAACAATAAGCTTTTACATGTTGGCAGGTTACCCTTTTCCTGTTAAAATGAAGGCACCTCCTGGGAAGGTGTGCACAGCACCAACTTACAACAGTGAATCTGTGTGAATGGGCAAGAGCTCCCAGGAACGCGGGTGGTGGTGTGTGTAACAGAGAAGAGAAGTGGGGAGCATGCCCATGGGAAATGTAGGGCATTGAGAAACAAACCGTTGTGTAGGCTCACGAAGAAGCTTGCATCTTATACTTTGTTCAATATTATGCCCATTCCATGTGCAGGGGCAGACCCAAACTGAAAAAGACTGCTGGTAGAATTTTTACCTTGTTTGTCAGATTAAAAAGAAACAACATTCTGAAGGACATTTTCTTCTCCCAGTCTGATTATTTTTTTTATTCCACTAAAATCAGTCAAGTTGAAACAGAGTGAAACTGTTGGAGATTGCGCGGGGCACAGCCTCATCAGGCAATCAGACACGAGACAGCACAGCTGCGGGGCTCACGCCAGCTGGAAGCTGCTCCTCATCGGAGGCCCGTCAGGGCGCAGAAGAGAGCGCCGTGGTCGCGGCGGTGATGCCGGCACATTGTATTAATTTACTCCTCCAAGAAATATTTAAAAATCAGTGTCAGGCTCTCCAGGAGTAGGAAGCAGTTTAATAGAGGATTTGGGCTCTTCTGAAAAATCGTCCTTGAAATGCAAATAGTACTTTCTTGGTAACTGGGGCACATGGAATGTACTTTTACTAAAGTGCAGCAACATACACCACATGGCATATTGAGATTTTGTGTATAATATATTTATTTGCATACAGAAATATGTATTTCTATTGTACATTTTATCATTTTATTTATAGAATATATATATTTATATTAAGCATACAGCATAGTCCAGGAAGATACATTAAATATACACATAATTCATGCTACAGCGTGCACCCCTTTAACAAAAGCATAGTGAAGAGGCGTGGAACTGTATATACATGCCGCAAATATACTTTGCACAAGTTCATCCAGTGGTGGGTGCTTTCCTAATCTATTTGAATACCAGTGCTATGGTTGTTGAAAGTAATGTTGTCAAACTGGTGGGAAGGAGGTAACTTCCAATGAACTAAGCAGGAGAAAATGAGAGTGGACCCCATTGCTGAGTAACCATTGCCATCAGTTTGAACTTCCATCTCTCCCAGTGTCGTTGTTACAGAACCGAAAAGTAATGAGTGGCCAAAAAGCAGGAGTATGTGGAACCTCCAGCTTCTAGAAGTCAAACCAACAATCTTTGTCCCTGGGGATTCATTATCCTGGTGACTTTGACCCAACACTTGAGAACTGACATTAAATGAATGGTAGGCTGGCAAAAGGACAATCAATTGTTTTGTTAAGAAGTGAACTGGTTGTCTTTGTATTCTTAAATTCTTTTTTTTAAGACCACTCTGGTATATTTACATTATTGCTGTAAGAAGAGAAGAAATAAATACTGGACAGATACTGATGTTTTGAGAGAAAACAAAAGTGGTGAATCATATTGTTTTTAAAGAAGTATTTCATTGTGTGGAAAGGAGAAATGGCAGCTCCAGTCAAAACTCACCATATCAGCAACAACCATTTTGATGAATAATGCTGCAATCTCTTGAGTGTACTCTGTGCCTATTGTGTTCAGACAGTAAGAGACTGGGAAGAATGTGGATCTTGTGGTGACTTTGAATATCTTGTGGGGACTTTGAATATCACACATAGGTGTGGAGTGTGCTTCTAGTCAGTGCATTGTAATTATACCAGAGTCAATGCCGGAGAGTTTCTGACACATGTTTGATGAGTATTACATTTCCCCTCCCCCCAGCAGAAGAGCAATTTACTGGACTACTATCATTTGTCTACTTATAAGAGGTAAAAGTTTGAAATTTTTCAATAAAAACAAGAGTTTCTCAGCCTTGACATTATGGATATTTCGAGGCAGCTAATTTTTGTTTGGAAAGGGCATGGCTGTCTCCTGTACATCGTAGCCACAGCAACAATCCTGGCTCCTACACCCTGGATGGCAATGCTTGCTCCTGGTTTTGACAATCAAAAATACCTCTGTGCATTGGTAAGTGTCTCCTGGGGTGACACTGCCCCTGACTGGAAGCCACTAAATAAACAAATTCAGCAGTAGCTAACGTATATCACTGACTCCCATCTCTATTGTTCCAGTCATCTTGAATCAGTTTCTGATTCTGATTGGGAAGGTTTCCATGGTATCACCCATCTTTAATTATTTTCTTGAATGTAATTATTTCTCCTTCAATAAAGTTATAGTTTAGGCACATATCAAGAACAGGCAGAAGGAAGGATGGATACAGTGGCAACAAGTATAAGACAGCTGGGCTTGTGATGAGTTGGCTGATGTGGCAAACAAAACCTGGTGTCAAACCTGAATCTTGAGTGTCAGAAAGTTTATCCCAAATAAAATGAAATCTGCATCAAAGACTGTAAAATATCTAAAAAGTAACACTATAGGACATTTGTTTGTTTGTTTGTTTTCAGAAAATCAAGAAGCCCACTGGCTTGATATTCTTTTTGCTCAACTCATTGGTTAATTTGAACAGATAAAAATAAACATTGTTTGAGATTGAAATTTAAAAGTAACCAAGTGTGGTGGCATATACCTATAATCCCAGAACTCAGGAGGCTGGAGAAGGGGAATTGTGGTGAGTTAGAGGCCAGTCTGAAATATAGATCAAGACCCTGTGTAAAAATATAAATAAATAAATAAAAGTATACATTGGTATAATTGTGAGCTAAGAGAATTTAATGAACTGGTGTTGTGAGGATGTACATAGAGATTTTGGAGAGACAGAGTGAAATTATTCAAATGAAAAGTCATTTTTACAAGTAATATATTCTAATATTATTAACAATTGGCTTCTTTCCTACAACTTTTTGTTTTGTATTTTAATTGTGCTTAGTTGTTTTTTAAAAATCTCTCCAAATTATTGAGATTCCAATAATGAAGAAAGACATAAAAAATAATGCTAAGAAGTTCTGAGGCTTAATACTGACATATTCATCCTGTAGTTCATATCAATATTACGAGGCATGATATATTAAAGCAGAATATGAAATTTGTAAAGACATTTATAAATTTAATTTCTCCCAGTTGGGCCATCTTTAAAAAATGTGACCGAAAGATAAAAATGAATGATGTAACAAGATATGACAGATAAAATAAAGAGATAAGTGGGAATCAATAAAATCTTGTATTTATTTCAACTATCGAATAAAAATATCTCAACATGGATAATATTTTATATAATTATACTACTTAAATAATAGTTACTGACTAGGCTTTTTCATCAACTATAATTACATGATGTAAGAAAGGCCACCTATTGTTTTTCTATTGTAGTCTGGGAGCTTGTCTGGCATCTTCAGCTACTATGTTTCTATCACAAAGATTACTAAAATTCTACTGATTGAAGAATTTTGAAGGTAAATGGTGTTAAAGGGAATTAACAATTTGACAAACATGGAATTATGAAGTTTCCTTAAATATTTGTGAATTATATTTTCCCCTTCTACTATGTCACAGAGAAATTAGAGTCATCCTTGATAATAATTGAAATATCATCCATTAGCAAGTTTTGAACAGAAGGTCTTAGTCTCTTGGGACTGCCCCAGTCAACTAATCTTGTTTAAAATTCAAAATGGATAAAGCAGCATCTTCTTCCTGCTGGTAAAGTCAGGAGTTCATGTTATACAAGTTAACATTTCATACCCGGGTCAGGGAGGTGCCAGGTCAAGCTCACTGGCCTTTTCACCATCTGTATTTCTCAACTCAAAATCCATTTAGCCCCCGGTGAACTTTCTCCAACCAGTTTGAATGTTTTTTTAATTGTTGAAATTAATTTAGAATGCCTTTGTTTCTGAAGCATTTACATTTTAAGTAGACAGTTCTGTTAAAACAAAGTCTAGCTGAGGAAAAGGAATGTATCACTGTGAACTTTTTATACAAAAGACCATAGGGGAACTAAATGGTTATAGGCATTTAAAACTCCCAAGAATAAGAAGGACACAGTGGGAATGGCTGAAATGTCCATTTCCATAGCTGGCACTAGCTGGATTTACTGAAAATTCTGCAGATTTTGCTGACACACAATGTTCTACAATGTAGAACAGGGAGATACAAAAGCTAATGTACCAAGGGGGAAAAATGTGTCCTACATGGAATCTGCATTTATTTTGCTTTGCTGTTGATGGAGGTAAAAAGAAAGGGTGAAGAAACAAGTGTCAATTACATTACAATCCTGCAAATCATATCACACAACCAGAACAGAGGATGCTGAATACCCTGGAGCCCACGTCTGCAGCCTTTTGGCTATTGTCTCACATCTTCCTTGTGTAGTGTCCACTTCTTTGTGTCCATTTCTCCATGTCAGCCTGCAGCTGTGGCATTTCATCCTCATGCACACCCATAAGAACAACAACAGAGAGAAACAAAAAGGGACTGACAATATTCTTGTGCAGAGACTGGTAAAACTGTAGATTCAGAAGCCCTTCTCAAGAAAGTAGGAGACAGTGGAGCGTGCTCCTTATATCAGCAATGCCAACGTATCTCATTGTCCTGTTGCTCCAAACTGACTGGGTTTATAAAGTACAAGATTTTTCAGACTAACTCATGGGCACGAGTGGAGTGTCACAGTTGAGCTCCTTAATTACATATTCCATAATGAGACCGTAAAGTGCAATGGCAGAGATAGCAAACCTGGGAGCTCTTTCATTTTTGTTATCCTTCTCAAGTTCCCTTTGGCCACCTTCCTTCCGTGCAAGACCGTTTTACCTTGTAGCGCCTATGTTTTTATAATGACACATGAGGAGATGTTTAAAGGTCTTCTTGAAGGTGGCATTGCAAAGTGCGTAGCAGGCAGGGTTGATGGTGCTATTGATGTAACAGAGCCAGTAGCCAATTGTCCACACTGTGTTAGGAATGCAGGGTGCACAGAAGGTATTAATGAGCACCATGACATTGTAGGGGGCCCAGGTGATGATGAAAGCCAGAAGAATAGCCAAGATTGTCCTGGTCACTTTCTTTTCCCGGGAAGGAGGAGGCTTCTTCTTCGCGGGTTGTTTAGTCATCTTCACAATCTTGCGGGCCACAATGTTCTGCTTTTCCTCTCCATTCTGGCCTGAAGACCCAACTAGCTCCACGGTAGTATGACTCGGGGTGCATGAGTCACCTTTTTGCATCTTGGTGACGATTTTAATGCATGTCTGCTTAGAGTTCTCATCTTTAGAATGGCCCAGGGAAGTGGATATTGTGTTCTCATCCTGGGTTATTTCGTCATCTCTCATATTAGAGGCAACGGCACTGACTGAGGTGGAGTCATTGGAGCTCTCCTTCTCCTCCCCCTGGATGCAGTTTTCTGTCACAGCACCTCTGGGGGCCTTGCCATTCTGAATTTTGTTGTGTTCCAGGGCACCATCACTGCCAGGCATGTCGTTGTTGTTTGGCTTCACTATCCTTCCTTGCACCAGACTTGGCGACACTGGATCTTGGTTGGCCACAGGCTCCTTCTTCTCTTTCTTTATCCTGCTCTTGCTGGCTCGGGATATATGCCAATATAACACAGTCATGATAATTACTGGCAAGTAGAAGGCCGCAATGGCAGTGCCAAAGGTGACAGCAGCATTGGAAAAAAACTGAATGTAGCATTCCCCATCCTCCACAGTTCTCACCCCTACGATGAACTGCCAGAAGAGGATGGCTGGAGCCCAGAGGATGAAGGAGAGGACCCAGGCTGCTGCAATCATCATTCCTGCCATTTTTGTGGTCCGCTTAACGGGATAGGTTAAAGGTTTCGTGACACAGAAGTACCTGTCAAAGCTGATGATGAGCAGGTTCATGACGGAGGCGTTGCTGACCACGTAGTCCAGAGCTAACCAGAGGTCACACACCACAGGTCCCAGAGGCCAGTAGCCAATCACAGTGTAGAGGGTATACAAGTTCATGGAGAAAACACCTATGATGAGGTCAGCACAGGCCAAGCTGAACAAAAAGTAATTGTTGACGGTCTGCAGGTGGCGGTTGACTTTAATGGAAACCATGACCAGGATGTTCCCAATAATAGTCACCAGGCTGAGGGATCCAGCCACAAGGACAATAAATACAACTTCAAATGTCTTATAGGGACTGGTAATAGCCAGGCTATTATTGGAGGAGTTTGTTGAGTTATTCATTTTGTATTCAGTAGACAAGTAGCCAAATAAACATTTAAACCTGTAAGGAGATAGAAAAAGAAATTAACAAATACAATATGAACATTGCTGTAAAATGCATCTGGTTTATTCCTTTTCAACTGCTTTTGACTCACAATGTTCTTTCTTTTGCATGTTTACTGTAGAATTCCCTATTTAAAAGGCAAAAACTTTACATAGAAGACTCAAGAGGAACTTTCAAGCTGGCAAAGTTCAATAACATTGTGAATGTGACAACATATAGATATAAATATGATCTTTCTACTTATCCCTTCCATCAATAAACAGACCATAATCCTGATGAGTTGAACTACATAAAACAAAATTATGTATAAAACTTTCCAAAGCATCCAGAGATTTCTAGAAAGGACATAGGAATTAATAAAGCAGTGAAAGGACACAATTATGGGAGAAAACATAAAACTGAATGTGTGAGTTTTATAGTCAATAGCAGTTTTGTCCTGGTCACCCCAAGGCTTTTGCATAAAAATCATTAATGGGGATGATAAAATCAAAAAACAAGCTAGATGCTTTATTTTCCAATCTACTTCCTCAGTGAAAATTATTTTATCTGATCTCTGCTTTGGAATTGGATTCATTTTGCATTCACAGTAGCATTTCCAATATGCCTTATCTTACAAAATAATCATTTCTTAAATCCTGATAAGGTTGTACTCATTTTTGAAAGCTTTCTTTTTCAAACTGCTATTAAATATTTTACGTTGTTATGCTTTCTGCCAAACCTTCAGTTTTATTGAAGAGAAAATTGTGACCCAAAAAGAAGAAGAAATTAATATAAGACCTTATGTCACGTCAGTGATAGAGATGAGACTGCTGTGACACTTAAATGCGTTCAGTCATTCTTCCACTTTGTCCTCATGTATCTATGGAGCTGCTTCATTAAGACACCATGACTTATTCTGAGCTCCCAGTGGTGATTAAGACAGGGTCCTTGCCTGTGAGGACCAAAGCTCCAGTGACAAAGATAGGCTGACAAAAACCCGATTATTGAGCTTAAGTTCGCTCTCTAAGCCTGTTGCACTTAAATAAATTATCATCACCAGTTTTTAAATAATCATGTCAAAGTCAGGTGGCAGGTGAGTAAAATGTGGCAGGAATTCAGGACAGGAAGATTATCACTCATCAGAAAAGCTGTGACACATTTCTGGAGAAGAGAAATCTGAGGGAACAGCTGGTCCAAGCTCCACCCCTCTAGTGAAAATTACTGTGAGCCATTGGCAGGAAAAGGATTACATACAGAGAAATTATATTTTTTTTCAGTTCAAAATTCTGAAACATTTTCTGCTGGCACTAATTGCAAACAATGTTTTAGGTTACAGGGGTAACAGTACCTTTGAAATCTATATAGAAAATTCATACACTAGTGACACAAATAATGTTTAAACAAATGGTTTATTTTGATTTGGAAAGCAAATTATCTTCAAGGATTTTAAAATATAAATTCTACCCTTTGATCAGGGACTTGACTATAATAAGACTCCAAAACTTTATGAACCATGTAGAAAAATGTAGCTAAGTACTATATAATCATTTAAAATTGATGTACAAAAAATAAACTAAAATAAATAGTAAAAAATGTTTGCAACATATATACATAAAAAGTACTCATGTTTTTCTTAATATAAAAGTGCTTGGAAAAAAGGAAAAACAAAAGTTTAACAATCTAAAATATTGGTGTGCCAGTTAGATGAATAAAAAATGTTAAAGATTTTAAAATACGTGAGAAGTACTGAACCTCATAATTTTAAATTGTAAACAAAAACAAATGTAGTATTTTTTTCTTTACCTACACTAGAAATACTTAAGTAGTCTTAAATGTTTTCGGTATGTTTGTGGAGCTAACTTCAATGAAGGAAAATTTATTTGTATCTATGAAAATTTTACATAAAATTGAACTGAATATATATAAAACCTTAAATCTATTAGGAAACATGTTACTTGAGAATTCTGTACCTTGGGACTCGTTTCTCAGCTACAGTCATAGAAATATACTAAAAATTCTCATTAGGTAATTCCATTATAGCAGTGAAACTTGAAATATTAAACTTGATGATTGATAGAGAATTGTTAAATATATTACAGATTATTCTTATATGGGCATGTTATATAGCTATTAAATGAGTGAGTCCTATCTTTGGTAGAGAGACCTATACATTAGGAGACTATAAGATAAATGCAAAGAACAAAAAATTATTATAGGGGCGGGGAGATGGCTCAGTGGAATAAGCACTTCTCTGGAAAGCCCAAGGCCCTGAGTTCAATCCCCGGTTCCGAAAAAAAAAATATTATAGGATATAATTAATTTGTACAGTAAGGTCACTATATAATGTTGTGCATGTGTCTGTGTGTATATATATGTATTTTATCTCCACAGAGAGGAACATTAGGAAACATTGAAGAATTTAATCAGGAGAATGAAGTCCACAGAATGGAACTCACATTCAGTAGTAAAATTCTTATATTTTCTTGCTCTTATTCCTCCAACTTATTCCAACAAAATAATTTCACTATGCTTACCATCATTCCAACAAATCCTAATAGCCAACATAACTGTAAAAATCAAACTTCTGACTTACTTATATGTACCACTTTTTTCTGTTTACCATACAAATTCATGGACAGTTTGCAACTGAACTGTTTGTATATGTTTCATGAAATGTTAATTTTAATTAACTCTGATTAAAAATGTCAGTTGTTAAATATCATATTTGACACTGGAGTATTAGTTCACATTTCCTTTGGTAAAGTTTAGAGTGATAGTCTAGTTTTCATAAAATATTTGTAAATATCCTCTTGAAATAACAAACAAAATTGAAATTGGAAAATGGGTGTTTGAAATCCGGTAGTTTGATCTCTTGTTTTACTGATTAAAATAGAAGAGTAAGATATTTATCCATAGTTATCTGGTTCTTGTTATAACTAGTAGTAGTTAATAATAATTCCACATAATTTACACTAACTGAGCTATTTGATTCTTATTCTATCTCTTCCTCTATAATTATTTTTTCTTTTCTTCTCTCTCTCTCTCTCTCTCTCTCTCTCTCTCTCTCTCTCTCT
>NDGN011432358.1:0-13849 GCA_002564285.1 Tympanoctomys barrerae | reverse complement strand
GCGGAACCGGGGATTGAACTCAGGCCCTTGCACTTGCCAGGCAAGTGCTTATTCCACTGAGCCTCTCCCCAGCCCCTATTTAAGTATTTCTTATAGGTTCAGAATAATAGAAAACCACTTTACTTTAAATCTTTGGTGCACCCCAAACATCTAACTTTGATCAATATATTTTGTAACACATTTTGCTTAACAAAACTTCTTATATAGAATCATTCCCATAAAGGAGTTGATTTGGGGCTGGGGAGATAGCTCAACAGTCTAAGCACCTTCCTGGCCTGCACAAGGATCCATGTTCAATCTCTGGTACCACATGCTGTGCTGGCCCTGGAATTCCAAGCTTGCCATGCTGGTCCCAAAACAGGGCATGGTGGTACATGCCTGTAATCGCATAGCAAAGAGTGGATGATCACTATGAGTCTCAGCTGCATAGCAAGACCCTATATCAAATAAATGTTTTAAAAAAAGAAAGAATGAATGAAAACGTTGAGGGACAGACAGACAGCTCATCAGATTAAAGCACCCGCTTAGGCAGAAGCAGTGGCTGGGGTTTGATCCCTAGCGTGCTGTGCCAGCCCTGAAACCAGGGCCCACTGAGATGGTGATCGAGACTCAGCATGGTAGAGTGCACCCTTAATCCCAGCTCTTAGGAGTCTGAACACAGGTGGATCACTACTAGTCCTGTAGACCCTATAGATCCTGTTCTAAACACACACACACACACACACACACACACACACACCCTCCAAATTGTCCAAACCCTCCACATGACTCAAAAAATAGCTTATATTTAGGGGAAAAAAGTTTCTAGTGTACAGTGCATTGCATAATTAATAATGTACAAATGGAGCAGCCAATTTCAAAGTACTTTTAAATTTTTACAATATACTGGAATAGAGCAATAATCTAAGCACTGAGTTTTTCTGAAGGCAGAGTGTTTGCAACTACACTCAGAGAACATGATGTTGATTGTGGATACAAAATTCTACAGAAATTGCATGCATTCATTTTCAACTAAGCCTCATCAAAAGCTCAGAAATTATTGATAGTGTGGTTTCTGGTATAGATTCATCTGGTTTTCCTTATGGAATATCAGTTTAAAGTTCATAGTGTATTTGCCTGACTCCTCACAGTTGTGTAATAAGAAGAACCTGTTCAATGGAAAAGGGAACAAAGCAGGGCGAGGGAAGGGAAGGAAGGAAAAGAGAAGATGAGGAAGGAAATATAAAATGAGAACAGAATGTCGTGAATGGAAGGGAGGAGAGGGACTGAGGGAAGGGAAGAGAATGAGAATAAAGAACCACATGTAAGTAGGCACAGATTCCACACACTGAATGTGACTTTCATGTATACCTAAATTGTGCCAATAAATTTACAAAAGGTGTTATTCTTTCTATACTTTTGTGATTCACTGTATGGTGTCATATTGATTGTGCTTGTGAGATGCTTTGAATAAGACATTTACTTAGCCTCAAATTTTCTGGAAAGCTAAAATATGTCAATTAATGAAAAATTTCACTTACAAGTTTGCTAGAAACTTCATAGGCAGTAAGAACTCAAAGGAAAAAGTGATCAAAATAGTCAGAATTTGTAAATTAATATTTAACTAGATCCTGTTCACTGCCTAATAAATAACTCAGTCAGCGCACCAGGTTAGTGGACACCTAGTAGACTGTTGAGTGAGGAAATTGCTCAATGTCAACGCTGTGACAAGAACAATCACTTGAGAGCAGGGTCCATCACAAGGGCAGAAGGTAGGCTGGAGCCGGGTGAACCAAGGCAGAGGCAAGCAGGAAGAGCAGCGTTCCAGAGGCCATGCTGTGAGATTTATGCATGAGGATGGCTGAGACAAAAGAGAAGGCAGAGATAATGATGAAAACAAACTCAGTCTCCATAAATAAATGTAGCAAGGTTTGGTCCAATTTACACAGAAGGAAATATTAAGGTATATCAAAGGTGAAATTGGAGGAATGACTGAAGCAGAATTACACAAATCAGATGTTTTATGCATGTATGTAATCAAATGTTGACAAATAAATAGAAGGACATTTTAGCCCCGGTCATAAATGAGCTCGAGCACTATTTCAGTTGTGTAATTCATAGCCCCAAAATAACAAATTTATTTATAAATAAACAAATAAACATAATAAGTATTTAAAAATTATTATTCATATATGCACATATGCACATGTATATGAAGTATGGTTTTAGTCTAACTAACAGAATCTGTTGCATAGTGTCTACAGGGTCTCACTTCACAGAAAAGACTGGTAATTATTCTGTTTTTCAGACTTTCAAATGCTGGGATTACGAATGCACACCACCATGCCTGGTCTCAAGCACAGTGTCAGCATGCCCTGGAGGCGGGACTGACACTGCATTCCATGAATCCAACCCCACACCCCTGCATCTGGATAAGCAGGCACATTAATCCACTGGGCTATCTGACTCGCCCCTAAGTACCAGAATCTGACAAAACTCTTCTATAAAATATACATTGCTTTGCTTTTAAAGTGCTAACAACAGTATATGATATGTATTTTTAATTAAAGAAAAAGTCATAGGAATTTTTATGTCTCAATGGCATGTAGGTGGATTTTAAGTATAAAAGAAAAGAAAATCCATGAAACTTGAGAATAATTTATGGTTGTGTGATTAGAGCTTTTGCTTTTGCAATATTTCAGGTGCTAAATATAAATTTCAAAAACTTTTTAAATTTTTATTGATTGCATAAACTGAATATTGACATATAATACATACGTGTAAAAAACTACCTTAGTAAATTATACTAGCTCCTTTGAAACAATCACATTCTAATTAAAATACATTGTTCACAAAGACTAGAAATGTGTGTATGCAGTCTCTTGACATATATCAAAGATTCTACAATTTATTCAGCCCTTCGTGGTATGTTTTGATGACTCTTTCCATTTCAGTCATAACATTTTTCTAAAACACAACTGCAATTACTTATCACAAAATCCCTAAAATATTCTTTACATGTGCTTAATCCTGCCATTATGCTGATTTTAGTAAGATTTTAAACATGAGGCATTTAAATAATATATTTAAATTGTACCTTTTATCAACCTTGTTAAAATCACAACATACAACATAAAAATGCAAAACAGAAATGAAGTATTAAATAGTCTGAAAAGACTTTCAAGAAGTACTAGTGAATAGCACTGTTAAAAATAATTATTTTAATTAAAGGTCATTAGAAATAATTGCCCAGAAGGTCAACATAACAGTTCTGTGTTAAGCGATTGCAGCACAGAAATCCCAGGGCAGTCCGACCATGAGCAGCGCTCTCCTTCTTTTAAATAAAGCCCCATATGCCTTGCATTTGAGAACTCTCATCAGGAGCACACTGCCTGGCTCCAAATGTCATTATATGGCAGAGGACAAGATGGGCTTTCTGAGGGAGCGAGAGCCCAGACTATTTAGAGCTTTATAGAGTAAAGTCAACATCTTTGAATTGCAATTTTAAGCAAATGGGTAGGCAGTGCAGACTGTGGAAAATTGGTATTATGCACTCCCTGTGGCTTGTACCACTTAGTTGCTGAGCCGCAGAATTTAGCCTTTGTAGACACTTCTGTGTGGTGCTGAAGATTGGGACCACGCGAAGGGAAGTAAGATGATGTGCAGCCGAGCACACATTCACCCCAAACTTTACAATCACTTGGGTGAGTGGAGTGCACAGTCTTGGGGAAAAGTTCAACAATCCCAGAGAGGAAACTGTTGGAAGTGGAAGGCCTCACCCTCCATTAAATTCTGCTTTCACTCAACAATTTTTACGTGGACAGCTTTTAAAGAGCTAAATGCCCACACACAGACTGTTCTCACAAAGAATCACTGATTCATCCTTATGAAAAGAAAATGATGCTGTAGATCATAGGATATCATAAGATGAAACTACTGGGACCATTATTTTATGAATAGACTCTGTTAAATCCTCCGTTTGGAATGTACAGATTTAAATCATGGGTACAACCACATTGCTTATAAGGTGGCTCGTGCACAAAAAGCCAAGGTGCAATAATGTGGAATTTGGCATATTTGTAGCTCTGTGCTATACTCATTTCATTCTTTGCATCCTAACATTGAATCTGTACATTCTCAAACTTCTCCGCTCTCAAACTACCCTCCCTGAAATAACCTTTTGCATCAAATAATTACTTTCCTTCACACAGAGCTTTAGATGAGACAGAATAAATATAAATATAGTGCTCTCCAATGTTACTGACCTTTTAAACCCAAATAATTGTTGTAAACTGTATTTGTTTTAGGAAAATAGATTTCATATACCCAAATATGCAATACTTTCTTAACTTACCTTTGTGAAGGCAAAGACGGAATATTTAGTCAAGTTTCACTATGTAACTCAGTTGACTCTTTATAACAATTTGAATTTGTTTGTCTTAAATATTTTTGTAAAAGTTATCTCCAAATAAACAAGTATATTGTGTAGCAATATGAGATGTCATAAGCAGTTGAAGAGTTCACACAGAATCAGAAAGTGATGGAAGCATAACTCGGATCAGGATAATTTTCTTCCATATTATTACTATCAAAGCAGTAGTGGCAAGGTATAGGAAAGATCCACAATACAGTGGAGAGCTTGATGCCCCCAGCTTCAGTTATCTCATCACCATGGAGAAAAAAAATGATAGATTAGAAAATTATCAATGTATGATGTTGCTGCTGACTGCGGTAGAGATAACTTTGTTAATCTGTCCAACACTTACAAGAAAACAGTTTTTAGAGGAAGAAATCTGGCAGATTTAAAGCAAGAAGTAGATTACTAATACCCTGGAACCTGGAATGAGACACCTGGAAGGGGAAAACTTAATAGTGAGAAAGAGAAGTGGGCCAGAAATCAAGAAAAAGCAGATAATAAAGCTAGAAATTATGGAGAAACCAGAAAAGGTGAAGACAATACAGACAAAAGTATAAAACAGTCTGAAACACTAATCTAGCTACCGGGGCCTAAGAGGGCATGTATCCACAAACAAGATAAACCTGGAAAGAATCATCACACCCAGTGATTAAACAACAGACTAGCAGTTATACTGCTAGAAAAAGCCTACACTAACTGTGCACTAAAACTATAATGTGGTTTTACTCTGGAAGGTTCTCCTTTTTGGTGGCAGGCAAGTATGAGAGAAAAAAAAATCTCTCCTGCCCACTATATTTTGTGGTGATATAATCAGGAGACATCTCAAGAAGGGGTTTACTGTTTATGATGGGCCTATTCAGGCAATCAAAACGCACAGAGCAAACACACAGCAGGGTTTCTGGAGCCAGGCTAGTACACACCCCTGAGAAGATTAAGCAGCGGGGAGCCCAGGATGTGCAGGACACAACGGTCGTGCCTGTTTCATGAAGAGCCAGGCTGGCTGGATGTGCTTTTCTGAGGGCAGAAGGGCTGAACACGCTGAGACTGAGCACATCGCTCTGCACCGGCTCCCACCGCTGCCTACTTTCAATGATGGAAGGAAAAATTATTTTCACTTTCCTAATCTGAAGATATAATCAGAGATACACCTCAACTTTGACACTGTCAGGCTCCGGGGCATGCTGGCTTTACTTCACCAATGCAAGGCTGCAACAATAGTCAGTGGTAGCTTGGGATATATGGAAAAGCACAACAACCAAACAAAGCCACTGGAGTGAGCACAGCCTTGGCCCTGTATGATATACCAGTGATTGAATCTGACAGATGGAAGGGCCTTTTGAACTCCTCATTCATACAGAAAAAGTGTGTATGAAAGCACAGTATTTCACAATGTTGTTCACTATCTCCCCACACATAGCTGGTGGATTGCAATAGTACATCAACTGGAAAATAATTATAATAATTATACCTTAATATGGAGGTAGTTGGGGATCTATTCTCTATTTTTGGTTTATGTTTTGTTTTAATTTCTTTTCCTTTTTATATTTTTCTTTTTTTATATTCTTCCTACCTCATCTGATTTTTATATCACTTTATCTCCTTTTGTTACCTTGTATTTCTTTCAAATTTTGCTTCTTTTTCTTCTGTACCTCCTTTATTCTTATTGTTACCAAGCTTTACTTGTTTTTATCTATTTAGTTTGTTCTACACTAGTACTACTGATTACTTCTTACTGTTGATGGTTCCATAGCTACTGTTTTAGCTGATATTTCCTGCATATCAACATTTGTTATTCTTTATGCCTACATTTTGTAAATTCTTCTCTGTTTTTAAGGATTGTCTCAATTTCTATCTCAGCATGCCCAGGCAGTGGCCCCAGCACTGCATGCCGGGGATCAAACCCTGGTCCCTGCATCTGCCAAAGCAGGCTCTTCAATCCACTGAGCTACTTGGCCTGCTCTCTGGTATGTCTCTGTGTCATCAATATTAATTCAGTTTGTTTTCTCTTTATTCAACTGGGTATGACAATTGATCCCAGAAAAATTTTAGGCCCTACAATATTATGGTGTATAGTTAAAATAGCTTGACGATGGTTATAAATAACAATTCATAACCAAAGTCTGGGCATATTGCAGAGAGACAGAATCTGAGGAGATTTTTACAACAGTGGAGGAATTTTCCTATTGGAACTGATCTTCAAGTTGTCCACAAAAACAGTAGAGACAAGATAAAGCAAGGTAACACTTGCTTCAGAATGCTTAACTCTACAGAAGTGGAACTCATAGAACTGAAGTAAAGAAAGTTATATGTAAGAGACAAAATTGATTAAAATGTTTGAAGCAAAGAAGAAAAATATAAGAAAATTTGCAGGACACTTATTGAGCTTAAATAATAAATATACAAAGTATCTAATTAATAGGATATTCAATGGTTATAAAAATTGCACAAGAAATATAAATAGTCAACAGCTGGGATTGCATCAAATTAAAAAAAATAACTTCTGTAAGTGAAAGAAACCATCAAAACAATAAAGAGACAACTCATAAAATGAGAAAAAAGTATGTTATTCCTCAAAGAACTAATATCTTAGAATATAAAATAACTCAAAATGACTCCTAATATTTAATTCAATTTTTTTTTATGTACTGGGAATCAAACCCAGGACCTTGTGTTTGTCAGGCAGGCAGGTATTTGGTTGCTGGGCTACCTCCCAAGCCCCAGACTCTTAGTATTTAAAGACTGAATCCAAAAATTGCCTCTTGAATAGATATTTCTCAAATGAAGAAATACAAAAAGCAAGTAAGTATGCAAAAAATGCTCTATATCATTGGTTATTTGACCTCACCAAGACATCAATCGAGAGCCAGCCAGATAATTCACCAGATTAAAGCTCCTGCTTAGGTAGGTATGGGGACCAGGGTGTGATCCCTTACGTGCCATGCTGGCCCCACCCCTGGGGCTTGAGGTGGTGGCAACTGACGCTTGTCCTGATGACGTGTCCCTGTAATCCCAGCATGTGGGAGGCTGAAAACAAGAGAATCACTTCAAGTCTGATCTGTGCAGTAGACCTTGTAGACCCTGTACTAACTACATTTAAAAAAGAGAAATCAATCAATAAAAAATGCTGGTGAAGCTGTAGGGAAAAAGGAATTGCAAAATTTATGAACTAGTAGGAAAATGGACATACCTCAAGGCCATAAACTTAAGTGAAATAAATAGAACAGAATGCATAGTGAGACCTTGTATCCAATAAAAATATTCCTCAGTATTATAGAAATAAGGGAAAAATTAGACTACATCTCAAAAAGTATTTAAGTTGTTAGATATGGTGGCATGTGCTTGTAATCATAGAAATTGTGAAACTGAGGCAGGAGTATGACTGCAAGTTCAAGATCAGCCTCGGCTACAGAGTGAGTTCAAATATGTCCTCCAACATATATCAAAACTGTCTGAAAGAAAGGGGCATTAAAATATGATCATTGAAATCATAGTAGGAAAATTTCCAAATATCAGGAAGGTATTTAATATTCAAGTACAAGAGACAACGCAATGAGCCATGGTCATGAAAGACCGTCTCCTTGATACATCATAACAAAGTTCTAGTAAAAAAATAAAGAGAGAGAATAATATTAGCTGCTAGGAAGAAAAAAAAGATCCTAGAAAAACAAGCCTCCCAGAATAATAGCAAATATACAGTTCAGGAGAACTTGGGGTAGTCTTCTATATCCTGCAAAAGTAGGTTCCAAGATTGTCAGAAAAGTAAAAGCTTTTCATGGGAAATTAAGTCTGAAGTAATGACGACCAAGACAGCCATCCAGAAATATTTAACAAAATCCTAGGTAAATGTAGGGAGGACAGCAGCATCAGAAAACCCAAAGCAAAATGTATATCTAATTGGGAAAGTAATTAAGCAAAAGGAAAATAAAATATAAACTCATCATAACTGAAAAGAATTAAAGTTGGCCAGATAGGTCAGCAGATTTAAACACTTGCTTAGGCAGATGCAGAGGTTAGGGGCTTGATCCCTGGCCTGCTGTGCCAGTCCCACCCCTGGGGTGTGCTGAGATGGTGATTGAGACTGGGCAAGGTACACGTGCCTGTAATCCCAGTGCTTGGGAGGCTGAAATACAGGAAGGATCACTACAAGCCTGATCTGTGTAGTGAGACCCTGTAGATCTTGTATTAAAATACTAACAAAAAAACAAAAGAAAAGAATTACATGATAAATTTAGTAAGTACTTTAAAATAATAACTCTCAAAGTCAGTAGTCTCAGCACTCAAAAACCACAGGCCAACAGATTGTATCACAACACAAAATCCAACTGTGTGTTGCCTGCAAGAGAAACATCTTATTCAACAGCAATCATATATATATATATATATATATATATATATATATAGGAAGTTAAACTTGGGAGAATAAAATATTCTAAGGACAAGATCCTAAATAAGTAATTAGGAGTAAAAATTTTATTTTCAGATACAGCAGAATTCAAGCCAAAACTGATCATGAGAGACAAAGATGGCCACTACACACTAATATATATATAACAATTCAATAAGATAGAACTCTAAAATTTCTGTGTATCAAATATTTCTGCACATAATTTCATAAAAATTTACTTACCATAAAAAAGACAGAGAGACACAAGCACAGCTGAGGTAGGGAACTTCAATAACTAATTCTCATAAACAGACAAATAAGCCAAACTCATCAAGGAAATATCTGGTAAATAAATCTGGTAAATATCTGTTAAATTGATCAAATGGCATAATAAGTACCATATCAAAATATTGCACTAAATAACAAATGGACACAATTTTCTCAGCAGTATATAGAACGTTTTACACTACAGACCATATTTTATGACACAAAGTATAGTGAAATGGATACAAAATTAAAATAATCCTTTATTTACTACAGATCATAGCAAAATGAAATTAGAAATGAATAAAAAAGAAAACACAGAAACTATGTCAAAACATGGAGATTATTTAATATATAGACTGTAAGTGAAATCAGGGAACAAATATAAAAGTATTTAAAATCAAATAACAGTGAAGATGAAATATACCAAACTATATGGAACACAAAGAAACCCAACCAAAGAAGGAAATTTATAGTGTTAAAAGCATGCATTAGGGCCAGTGAGGTAGCTTAGCTGACTAAGAGCCTGCTAAGGCAAGCTCAGGGACTGCAGTTTGATCTGTGGTACCACATGCCATGCAGGCCCTGCCTGAAATAGAGGCAATAATAGAGTAATAAAAATTCTACCAACTAACTAAAGTCCACCACCAGAAGTACCCACCACTTTTTCAGAAAAGATATAACACAGCACTCCTCAAACTTTTTTATAAAATTGAAATGGATTTTGCAAGTTCATTCTTGGAAGCAAAATTTACCTTAATCCCCAAACCAGATAAGTACTTCTAAAGACGAATACTCCAAGCCAATCTCAAGCAAAAGTCTGCAGGAATATATGCGCAAACAAATCAATATAAGGGTCATAAATCATGACCATGAAAGGTCATGATTTCATCCCAAAAAGATTAAGTTGGTTCCACACACATATGTCAAGAAATGCATGTATCGCATAAACTGAACAGAAGGCAAGAATTACCTGATCCCCCCAATGTATCAGAAACAAACCTTATTTTTTATTATTTATTTATTTATTTTATTTTTTTGTGGCTGGCTTGGGGACAGGGCTGGTACAGCATGTCATGCCTTGGGGACAGGGCTGGTACAGCATGTCATGCTGAAGATTAAACTGTGGTCCCTGTGCTTGCCTAAGCTTGTCTATACAGGCACTTTAGACCACTGAGCTATATCGCCAGCCCAGAAACAAACTAATAACAGTTAACATTCGTTGATGACAAAACTCTTATGAGATCAAGTAAAAAAGCCTGATATCAAAAGCATCAAAATCCATCTGTGACAAATCTACTGCTACCCTCATGCTATATTGGGGAAAAGTAAAACTATTTCATGGAAAATAAGTAATAAGGCACACTTTTCCAATCTCATGGCTTCTATTCAATAAAGTATTCAAAATTTATTTCTTTTTTCTTTTTAAAAAATGAAAATAATTGGTATAATTTGCATATACATAATGATCATATTCATCATAGTGGATTTGTACCTGTATATGATATACCTTGATTCATCTTGTTGCCCCTTCTGTTCAATCGATTTCCCCTTCCTTTATTTACAAAGCTTTGTTTCCATTTTACTCTTCTTTTATCATTGTTTTCCTTTACTCTTCCTTCCTTTCCTCCTCTCCCCTCCCTAATTGCTCTTTCCTTTTGAACAGTGTCTTCCTGCTTCACAGTAGCTATTATACATTTTGGTCTTCATTCATTCTCTCAGCTTGTCACACCAGGGAGACAACGTGATATTTACACATGTATTTTATTTATTTAAGAGTGTGGTCTCAAGGTGCATCCATTTAGAGATTAACACTTTGGCACCATTTAGCCTGCAGTGGGTGGGTTCTTGCTAATTCCTGAGATGCCCCAAGAATCTTTCTTCTCTACCCTGGACAGAGTACTTGGTTTCCTTTTAGTGATGCTATGCCAGTCAAGCAGTTATCCTACTGAGCCATCTCCCTGGCCCCCGCTAATTTCATTAACCACCATCCTTCCTCAAAATGACGTGTGGTTCCTTTTAGGCCAGAATTAAAATCTTTAAGAATACTTCTGTTCTCCCTTTGGCCAATCCCCTGCTTTGCCAAGCGTAGGAACCGGGGTTTGATCCTCAGCATGCATAGTAACAAATTGAGACCTTGTAACAAATACATAAAAATGAAAAAACAAAAGAGGTTTCAGCTGGGAACAAGGACTCCATTAGTAGTTAAACTAGAGTCCATGATTCACACTCTGGAAGAAAATTTGTCTACATTTTTCTTTTACCCTGAAACTTTGCAAGAGTCTGCAATTATGGGTGGTGGACCAATTATTCTGGTGCAGGAAATTTCAAGACGGCATAGTTTCTGATTATGTCACAGGTACTGCTTGCTGCGTTTAGCCAGATTACCAGTTGGCAAAAGGGAGTATTCAAAATTTAGTCAGAACAATCTGGCAAGAAAAAAAGGAATAAAAAGGACACATATATAGTAAAGGAATAGGTAGAACTATTTCCTAACAGCTTAAGACATGATCCACTACCAGTAAATGCCACCAGAATGCTCTTGTAACTAATAAGCAAATCCACCAAATAAAGATGTTAGAAAATCAGTACAAAATAATCATTAGTATTCCTGTACACCAACAATGAACCCACTGTATAAAAACATCTAGAAACTGTTATACTGAACAATGGTCTTTAAATTTGAATGCATAATAATTAACCTAACCAATGAAGAAAAAATATCTCTATATTTACAATTGTAGTCCTGGGTAAAAAGAGAATGAAGAGGATATCAGAATATTGAGAAAAACATCCCTGGCTTCTGAATAAATAGAATTAATTTCATTAAACTATTCATATTACAAAAAATAGTATACATATTTAAAGCAATCTAGGTCAAAATACCCACAGCATTCTTCACAGAACTAGTGAAACCAATCGAATAGTTACAAACAAGGAAAGTGAAATATAGTCTTCCCATCTTATTTCGTTGTCCCTCACGTCAGTTGTCTCTCTAAGATCTTCATAGAAACTCTCAGGAAATTGTTCTATTAATCTGCTAAGTGTTTCTCAATCCAGTCAAATTGATAATGAACCTTAATATTTATCTCTATGACCCTAATTAATGATTCAACAAGGAACAAGAACTTAAAGTACAATAATGACTAAAAATGAATAAGCTCAAAAAATGAGGCTCAAATTAATGAGAAATATTCATTTATTTTTTTTTCAAGATGAAAGCAAACTCTGAAAAGCCTACATGACCTTCAGTAGTCTGTTACATCTTTAATGGGTGGGAATTTAGGGATCACATAGAGAACTTGGGTCTTGTGTTGCTGGTGTAATGATCTGTTAGTGCATGACGTTAAGAAAGCACAAGGCGAGTCCCTGAGTCGCTTTAAATAATGGGAAGAGTTTGCTATTGCTGTTGTTGTTCATGTGTTTGATGATTGGTTTCACTATTTTCACTAGTATAGGTCATTTAATTCAAAACTTTTACAATGACCTAAGTATTATTCTTATTTTTTATTTTACTTATTTTTTTTTTATTAAAGAGACAGTGTCACCAATCTATTAAATTGACAGGGCTTGACTAAAATCTGAGATCTTTCTATTCCAGCCTTCCTGAGTTTTGGGATTATAGGTCTCTATGCCCAGATTTAAGGGTTATTTGTTGACACTAAATTTGTTCTGACTTTGCACTTTGAAGGCTAGAATAACCAGAAAATTATTTACGATCCTACTATTGAAACATTCTTCGACTGAGAAGAGTTGGGATATGAATTTTCCGATTTCCGACTCATATATCAATATAGTTTTGTCACCTTTGTCTTCAACTGTGAAGACAGGATTACTACCCAGGATTCATACTTCAGTTATCTGATAATATATTTCTCCTTAACTGTATTTTTGTGCATTCTTTCTATCCTAATATCCTGTGAATGAAACCTAGAATGTCTTCTTAATAATGTTTGTTTTAAAATCACAGTCTCAGAAATGGTAGACTAAAATAATACATATTATATTAAAAAACACAATTTTATCAATAATAACATTGGTGACAAGCACTTGTGAAAATATCACAAAACTTTAGATGCATGGCTTCCAAAACTGCATGTACATATTTGTATACACTGCCATATAGGCAATAACCCAGGCTTTGTTAAGCTAGATTTCTTAGATACAGTACCAAGAATCTCTTGTAACATAATGTGCTATATGCTTCTAAAAATATAACACCATTCTTCTTACAGGTATACTAATTTGAGGATTAAAGATAACATGAATACAATGTTCAACTTCATAGAAAAGAAAATAGAGATGTAGATTTTAAATACTAGTTTTAAGAATCACCAGAACTATATCTTTAGTTCTAAATATATAGAGCTAAATAAAGAGAAAACTAAAAAAAGTAGTTAATACAGTTATTATTGTCAGTTGAGAAAAAAAAACAAAACTTGGGTAATTTAAACATTTCAGATTACTAAAACTCAGGCATGTAAATTATAGCCTGATTTTGTGGTCAATGTCTTGGTGACTAAACCATTGAAGTAAAACACTTATGACTGATCTTCAGATTAACTATGCCTCTCTTCCTCCAAAGTTAATCTGGCTCCACAACTTTAATTATCCAGTAGTGTGTAATGAAACTGTCATTCTGCTCCTCACTTAATTGAAAGAATAGCTTCCAGTTTTACTCATGTGGTCAAAAATGGCAGAATTTCATTTTTTTCTAAAATTTTTATTCATTTTAATGAAGCGAAAGATAAAATTGCAATGAAACAGTTTCAAAACAGGTTAGTAGGACAGTTACAATAATTAAT
>NDGN011432348.1:0-10147 GCA_002564285.1 Tympanoctomys barrerae | reverse complement strand
TGCTTAGCATATTTCCTTCGATATAATGCCCCAGTTCCACTGCAAAAGACAGGATTTCACTCTTTTCATGGCTGAATCAGCATGTATGCATACATTTTCTTTATTGCTTCATCCATTGATGACCATTTTTTTTTACTCCATATCTTTGCTACAGGGAGTGGCACTGCAGTGAACATGACAGTGTGGGAAGTCTCTTAGATATAATGATTTGTTTCCTTCTGCTGTCCACCCAGGAGTGGGCATTTTGGGATCATCTGGTAGTTCTATTTTCATAGGAAGCCCAAAACTATTTTTCATAATGGTCATGTTAATATATATTCACACCAACAGTACGAGACCCCTTTTTCTTCATCTTGACCAGCATTTGTTATTTTTTGGCTTTCAGTTTCAGTTGGGGTACGATGCTGTTTCATTGTGGCTTTCATTTGCATTTTCCTGATAGTGACTCAACTCTGATTTTCACAGAATCCCCACAGGTCCCTCCCTTTCCTGCCAGCCTGTCATACTCATCTGCTAGATGCTTCATCAGATCACAGTCCTTGTCACACTTTGTCTGCCCTGCACTTTGAGTTCAAGCATATAGTATATAGAACTGATAAATAATGTATCCATGATATGTAAGTAAAGAGGTAATTTTGAAACTCTGCTTACATCTATCTTACTAATCTCTCTTCTGACCTTTAGCCATCCATGGGCTGCCAGGATCACAGAGAAATCCCAGCCCAGTCTTTTTGCTAGTAGTTCAGCAGAAAATTCAAAGCATATAGTGCAGCAGAAGAATCAAAAATAAATCCTGGTTTTTTTGTTTTTGTTTTTTTCCATCCTCATAGAAGTTTACTGAAGCAACTTTCAGCACTCCTGGGTCCCTTTCATTTTTCAGGTTGTTGGATTATTTTTTTCCTGCATTCAAAGCCAGCCTTCAGAGTTTCAAAGGTGAGTCCAAGAGCCTCTTCAGAACCCTTGGTGCCTAGGAACCACTCCTGACAGCTTGCAAGACAGAGAAGCTGGTGTCATTCTCCATAGCTCCTAGGTTCTTATCTCTTTCTTTTCTTGCCTTCACCAGGACTGAAAGGCAAAGGTTAGAAAGCATCAATGAGTTCTACCATTTCTATTTCTATTCCCAAAGGGCAGACAGCGATTTCATCAAGGTGAACCAAATGACTTGAAATTTAATATCTATTTTCTCTGAGACTAAAACCTGAAATAGACCAAAGTAATACACAAGATGGTGAATATCACTGTCCATCAACTGCGCTTGTATAAGTGAGCAGCACTGCTGTGCTGGCACCACTCACCTGGCAAAGGGTTAACGAACAAAGCAGACTCTCTCACAACCAAAGAAACGGTGATCCAGATACAAAGAGACAATGTTTTCCTTTGTTTTAGGCCCTGCCATCTCTTGACAACCCCACCCCAACACAATCTTATTTCTGGTGACATCTTAGTAATTAGATGCAAAAGCTGTCAAACAGTAGGGCTCTCCAAAGCTCCTTTACAGCTTTGTGCTTAGATCTTATGCTGTACATATTATGATGAGGAAATTTGGATACAGACATTATATATTATGTTGATGGTGATGATTATAATGATGATTAGACAGATCCTTAAATATATCCTTCATATTTCCATTACATGACACAGAATGTCTCATATTATATGAAACATACTACAGAGAAGTGTTTCTCAAATTTATACTTAATTGAAAACACATCTCTACCATCTGAAAGCATTCAAGCTTTGCATCACTGCCTTAAAACCACCACTGTGCCAGAACAGAGTATAGTAGTTGTCTGTCTTATTGTGTACTTCTTAGATGAGGGAGCCTTCTAAATCTTAACTTATTAATTTTCATTCTAATAGAGTTTATTCAGTGTGGACTGTGGAGTTGTACTACCAAAGGAAAGAAAAAGCCCTTATGAAAAGTAATGTAATTTAATTAGTTGCACATCAATGCATTTAACATAATTCTGTACCTATTGATAAATATGCACAGGCTGATGACTGTTTTAATCTTCAAAACATGTTGTATGCAAAGAGCCGTATTGTACAATGACCGACTATGTTCTGAGGACATAAGAATTTTTAAATACTTTTAAGTATAGAGACATCACATTATATTGCTTAGTAACTTCTAGTTTAGTTTTTTTCCACATTTGCTGAAGTATAATCCACAAATAAAACTTATACATTCAAAGTTTATCAGGTAATGATTTGATAGAAATATATAGCATGGAATGATTACCACAATCAAGATAATTACCACATGCCACCTTGCATAGTTAATATTTTGTGTACAGGAATTGTTAAGATATTAAAGATTTACCTCTTTAGTAAATTTCAAATATTTAACAGAGTTTTATTAACTATACTCATAATTCTATACAGTAGGGGGTCCCTAGAGTATATTCATCTTCTGATGGCTTGATAGGCTATGTTCTCCAAGACTTATATATTGAGGCAATATTCTGATGTAGAACATCTGGAAAAGTGATTGGGTCAGGAGGGTTCATCTTTGTCAATGGATTAACTCATTAGTGATATCACAGTTCATAGAGATAATTAGAATATGGATCCTACTTGGATAGAGGTCCCTGGAGCCATGCTGCAGTAATAGAAAGCTGACTAAAGTATATTTGAATGCTTCAAAACTTCTGCAACTTCTTTATGGCCAGTGATATAGTTAATTTTGATGTGAATTTCAGTTCCATTCTTGTTGATTACACATCTTGGTGGTTATTCAAGATTTCAGTTTGAAACTCCAGGCTCACAATGGCAAAAAGCTTCCCTGATTCTCTGAGTGCCTGTAGAGGGCTATGCTTAACTCTCAACTCAAATTCAAGATTGGCAGTTAGTCTACACTGAAGAATGTGGGTTAGCCCATGGCTCATTAATGAATAGCCCCCTCTTATGCATCATCTTATTCTACTCAGTGCTTACTGATAATATAAATTTTTGAGACATGTGGAGTATAACCTTCATAATTTGTTTCGTTTTTGATTGCTGTGGTTGGCACATTGAGGGTATTAGCCTGTTGTGATCTATGACACCCTACACAGACAGTGAAATCAAGTTTACTTAAAAATACTTGCACAATAAATACAGACATTTTGAAAAGACTAAATCCCAGGTGCTTCTTATACTATAAGGAACAGAGTATTATCTACTAGAATGTGAACAGCATAATGAACAGTAGCATTTATAAGTCAGATCTGGAACCAAATGACCTAGACGCTACAGAAGATTCAGATAGAGATATTCTGCAGTGTAAGGGCAGATGTTGTCATTCAGAGATACTACTATGTCCCAGAACTGAGGAAAGGCAAAGACCAACTCCCTGGGGGATTCAGGAAGTGATTCACATGTAAATAAGAAGTTATATATAGTCCTAAAGCCTAAGCAGTTTTCCAGGCATAAAAGAAAAGAGTGATACATTAAGCAAAGGGGTAGCATTTGCAAAGCCTTGTTCTCATGAAAAGGCATGGCACGTCTGTTGAAGAGTAAAACCTGAACATACTGGAACACAGTCACACTGGAAGGTCGGTGCAGTGAGCATGTGTGTGTGTGCAGAAAAGGTCAAAGAGGTAAATACAAACCAGATGAGAAAGAACACCTCGTGAAATCGGAGGCTTCAATGTTCTCCATGATGGCTGTGTGGACTTCGTAGACATGTTTGAACAAACAGAAGTGACCTCAGCAGAGATATTATTTAAGAAAAAGAGTCTGGCAGCAGTGGAGAAAGGAGGAACAAAGGCGAAGTCTCAAGGGACTAGAGAATGTTTGTAGGAAATACAATAAATAATTTTTGAATGTCACTTGTGGATCCATTATAGATTTTGTTATAATGAATAATGAAAGTATAAAAAATGTCTGGTAAAATTAACTTTTAAACGCCAGTAATAGAGATGCTACCTGACCCAAATGTCTTATTGTAATCTGTTTTCATTAATATGTACTTAATTCACTAAGCGATTAGGTTTCCTTCCAGAAAGCATTGTTTGTTCTCATTATGTGACTCTGGTTTATGTAAATATCATTGCAATCATGTTTTATATCGCTTTTGTGTGCAATTTATGTTAGTTTTATCATATTTATCTTCAATATTCTTTTATTTAACTTTCACATGTATAAATTCAAAGAGAGAAAGAGAGAGAGAGAGAGAGGTAAAGTGAAAGGATTGTGATGGAATGCCATGACGCCTAATTCCTAGTAACTGTCTCTCCCACTTTATTCCGACCTGTCATGTTATGCATTAGAAATATCTTGTCAGCACAGGTCCTGTAAGATAGCCCTTCTTCTGTATAATCGGGATAGCATCAATCTGTCTAACTTCAAAGTGCTATTCAACATTAGGTATTAGTGCATGAAAGTAATGAGGAGAGACCACCTCCTTTGTCCAGCCGTTAGCCTTCTTGCCACTTTATACTTTTTCACGTAGTACAGAGATTTAAAACTGATTAAATGATTTTCCACAGACAGCTATGCCTACTGTACCTTAAAATGTCTGGCTAAAGTGAGACTGAATAGAAATACAGGAGCTTCAGAGGTCTTAGATGGCACTTTGTAAATATGCTTTAATTTCTGCTATAAAGCTATTACATATCCCATACTGTGATTTGACTACTGAAAGCCATTTTGTCCTGCTTTTTCCCTAAAAAAATAATAAATTCTTGAATGATATTTATATTGCAACCATGGGAATATAATAATTTAGATTACTATGGTCATTTATAATTTGAAAAATCTTTGAACTTTCATTGTTGACCCATGAAGGTATTATGGCTTGCGTATCACCTCAGGCAGCCAGAGGTGCAGCTTTTTCAAAGATGGCTGAATCTAGATTGCATGATTGATTCATTGTGCAGTGCTCGAATTAAGGGTGCTAGGACTACTCAGACAGCCCACCAATTGCTTTGGCGCCATCCTAATCCCAGTAGACTGGATACAGCATAAGGGACAGAAGCAGGCTTGTCCTATCCCTTGCTTGCTTTGCTACCTTGTGCCTGCCTTGGAGTGTCTCTCCTCAGCGACACCCCTCTGCCATGCGCTGCCCTGCTTGGAGCCAGCTGCCTCTGGACCGAAGCCTCTGTAAACTGTGAGACAGATAAACCTGTCCTCCCCGAACTTTGGTTGTTGGGTATTTTGTCTCAACAATAAGAAAATTCACTAAGACAGGGCTGCCTCCAATTTACAAAATAGAAAACTAAAGCCTAATTGTTAAAGAACTTTCCATACCAAATGCAGTGTTCTTTCAACATACTATTTATATTTCTTGTCTTAGTCATATGTATTGCTGGCATTCAACCAATCAGAAAACCGTAGGAAATATCAAAATTATTCCTAATCTTTTTTGTTTGTTTTTTTTTTTTTTTTTGGTATCAAGGATTGAACTCAGGACTCTGAGCTTGCCAGGCAAGTACTTAATTCTACTGAGCTATCTCCCAGCCTTTATTCCTAATCTTGAGAGAGTAAACTCATTTTATGATTTTAAATCCTCCATATAAGGAAATAATCTTGTGCTGACTTTGTATAAACCCATCTTCAGAAAATTTTGAATGTTGCAAATAGCATTACTATTTCTCATCCTTTGTCTCTAAACACAGGCCATTTCTTTTGTACTTGAGCCCTGAGGTTATTTTATTACAAAAAGTGCAAAGTTTAAAATCTAATAAACTATAATCTTTTCTGAAGACAACATTTGGCTGACATAAGTAGTACCCAGAATTATAACACTAAGTTGTGAAGGCTGAGTGACAGCAACCTCATGTAACTTAATGAAAATGAAATTATTTCTAAGTTTTTAGTCCTGAAAGGCTAAATATCTATTTATTTGTTTACTGGTTTTTATCATTCTGAAGTTTATGTACTCAATCCCTCCAAATTTTCCTGGTCTGTCTTGATATGGGTTTGGCAATCTATCATAACACAAATTCTAGTTATTATTCTCCTCTATGATACAAGTATATTTACTCCATAAAATATCTTCTTATGTGTTCCTAACAAGCTTTCTAGGATCAATACAGTCTCTAATACAGTAAGTCCCCAGCTCATAAACATTTGAGTTGTAAGCTTTGACACGTGGACTGTATAAGAATTGCTGTAGGTTTAGGAAAGAATCTGATTTGTAAACAGTTCTCTCAAAATAATACTATTAATTTTTATGAGCTTATTGAAAGGAACATTTAATGCTTAATTACTTGATCAATTTCCCATGCCTATATCTGGTAATCTGAACAAGTATTTTGAAGAAAACAATATGCAATATAATAGCCATTGTTAATTTCCTATCATCTTGTTTTGAAATTATGCATGATATTTTCTATTTTTTATTTTCTTCAAAATAAAAAAGAAATAGTGAGAAAGCTAACAACCCAGAGCAAAAGAAGCGCTCACATGACTGAAAACCTTAAGTCCACACAATATTTTCAAAGAGTCCTAATTACATATAGCTCTAACTTTATATTTCCACTCAATTTTCAATCACTATTTTTAACCACTGTACAAAATGATTGAAATTCACAAAAACTATGGAGGTTTGAATATTAAAACAGTATAACAAATAACTTTTTTGATACAAGATCACTATTTCCTTTAGGCTGGCCTTGAACTGACTCTGTAGACCAGGCTGAACTAGAACTCACAGTGATCCTCCCACATCAGCCTCCAGAATTCTGGCATTAGAGGCAAGTTTTAGCACACCTGGTCTTATACCCAATAATTTTTTATCAGATTTTAGATGACCTATATTGTATTTAACAATCAAGACTGAATTTTCAGGACTTTACTAAAACAATGACACTGAGCCTCACCTCTCTGTCTGTCTTGATCCTATATTCCCTTTGCTCTGTAGTTCTCCAAATATATATTTATATCTCATGTAGGGAAATTTATCTTTTTATGTTATTTTCAAAATTTGGCTGTCATTTGAATGATATTTTTTGAAAGTAAAGGGGAGGCAGATCTCTAAAATGTCACTCAATGACCATCCCCTTTTTAAATCCCTTACCATTAGTTCAGTTGGCAATTATAATTTAGTTCCAACCAACAGAATATGACAACAGGATGGGATATCACTTCTGGTAATGTTATATTATATGACAAAGGTGAAAGGATTTTGTAAATGTAAGTATCATCTCTAGTGACTGAACTTTAAGCTAATCTAAAGTAAAATCATTATGGTTAACCCTAACTTAATCAGGTAAGCCCTCCAGTAGCAGGTATAGAAGTCAAAGACTTTCTCTTCTGACTATGAGAAAGAAAGACTAAATACTAGGTCGTCAGTGTAATGAACTCTGCCAACAACCATATGAGTATAAAAAGACCCTTCCCCTCAACTGGGACCTTGGCTCCAGTCAACCCCTTGACTATAACCTCTGAAATATCAAGCAAAGACCTCCTGGTCCCAGTTAACCCTTTGTCTATAATCTGTGAAATACCAAGCAAGGGTGACTCCCAGCTGCAGACCTACAGTGTATGTGAGGAGATAAATGCATATTGTGATGTTACACCACGATAGAAAATTAATGAAACATCTTTTTCTCTTTCAACAATGACCTTAAACTAATCACTTTTTTTTTCTTTACCACACAATAACCACACCTTTCTAAGACTGGCTTGTTTGAATTCCTGACAGCGGGGCCAAATCAATGAAGACCCATCTAACTGGGTATAAAAATGAAACAACGTGAACACATCTGGGCAATAAAAATTATCAGCCATACAGAGACAATTTTTGTAGTCAGTTCAATGCAAGATCACTTAAAAACTGAAGTGCTTAGAATACTGATCGCCACTAAATGAATAATAGTTAGCATTTCCCACTGAAATACAGCATTGCGCGCAAGTTTAAATAGCTAGATTTTACCTTCTTTTAACATGACATAACTCTCATAGGAAGAATGAAGATTCAATAATGTCATCATGACACCTGAGTTAGCATTTTTTATTAATGGTAATCAGTTGTGTTTCTTTGTACTCACCTACAGATTCCCACAATGCAACTAATCACAGTGACCACTGAGGTAGAAAGGCAGAATTAATCTGTAGCCTCAGAAGAGAAAAAGAGTAAACATCACCATGAGAGTGAAGGAAGAAAGTTTAGTCTGTTTAGAAGCATATAAAACTAAGTTCATAAACAAAATCTATTGTCTTACATAAATAAAGCTATGAGATCTGTCCTCAGAAGAATGAGATATATCCACTTTTAATTTTCATCATGTTTTAGGGTGGCCAGATATAGATTTACTGTCAAAGATTAATAAATATTATGTCAGTATATGCTAGAATGTGCAACACAAATGGAGCTAAAGATAGTATATTTTTAAAAGTGTGCCAGGGGAATTTTTTAGTTCAAGATCTAATAACAAATGGAATTGATGTTAGCTTTCATTCTCAAATTTGGAGATACAGAAGTAATTTGAGATTAGCTGCATCCCTGGAAGGTCTCTTTGATAAACCCAGATTACTGGGGGGAAATGATTATCTCATCTTCTTTCCTTCCTTACCTGTAAAATAATATCTGCTTTAAATTATATTGCTTTTATTATCAGGGTGAAGAACGTCATTTTTGACCTGCACCCTTACTCAGTTTTCAAAAATATAATTGATGATTTTTGAGCATTCCAAGTTTACAGAATGTCAAGCAATTAGCAACAAAGCACCCATTTCTTTTTAAAATATCTTAGTTGCTCTGCCCTACTTTTAATAAATTGGTTATTATTGAAGATAAAAATGTCTCCAAGAAGAAGCATGCTTAAAATGTTTTTAACAAGAGATTTGGAAATGTCTGACCTGTCAGAAACAGAGATCTCAAAGGGTAGCGGTCAAGTTCATCTGATTCCCACACAACTCTGCTGCCATCACAATTCAGTGCTATGGGCTTCAGAATAAAAGTAAAAAAATTATACATATGACATTACATATAATTCTTTCTGTAAAATTCAACAAAAATTATTTCTGTTGATTATAATATCTTAGAATTTGAGAGTATTTATATCCTTATTAGAAATTCTAGCTTCAAAGGGAAAGTGTATAACAAGAATAATCCTGGGTCTAATTCCTTTGCCTGGGTGGAATGTCTCTTCTGCAAAGCGAGTATCATTTACTTGTCAATTACCTTTAGCTCAAATTGTCTGACCACACAATAAAGATATAAATTCTACAAAAGCAGAAAGGGTTTGGTTTTTGTTGTTATTGTTGTTCTTGTTGTTTGTTTGTTTTGTTTTGTTTTAGGGTTTTTTGACAGATTGGTGCCCAACGCATGTAGTTATGGAGGGATAACTGGAACATAAGAATGCTCATTTAATTTGTGAGCACTGAATCAATCAAGTAATGCTCCAACATTGTCATTTCCAATCTATCTTTAAAGGATGAGGTTGTTCAAGTGCTGCTTTTTGTCCAGTTTCTAGGAAGCATTTTTAGAAGGAGAAAAATAATACTTGCTTTTATACATGAAAAGGTCTATTACTCAGCAATAGGCCCTGCCCTTTGACCTTGCCATTGGTTGTAGGGCTGAATTTATGTTGAATCTTTGCTCTTGTCTCACCAGAAGATCATCTGACCAAGGACCAAACTCTGAAAATATGAATGGTAAGGGTGAATAATGTGCCAGTAGAGAGAACACAGAGCAATCCATCTGTGCTGCACAGGTGGAATAAAGACAACGTTTTTGTTAAAACTCATCTATAAGAATATCACATTTAAAAATATTTTTGTATTCTGTAGGCCTTGTGAGGATGATAATAGATTCCAATTCAAATATATTTACATTAAACTACATATTGACTCATTAATAAAATATAAAAAATGTCATTTAGGAAAGAAAAATGTCACATGTCTTTCTTACCACAATCTGTTTTCCAGAAGTCACATTTCACAGTATGCTTCTACCCAATTGTGGGAGGCCATTAACTGGTATCCATTTTATAATAATGTCAGCCGTTTTCTTAAGTTTCTATTCCCCTGCTGAGTTAAGTTTCTGGTCCTTCTCACCTTGCCTATTCCCCGTGAATCATGTGCTATGCCCCAGGGGTTGCACCTTCCCCTGTTGCCTAGATACCTGCTGACCACTAGAGCCGAGACTTCCTCCTTCCTACACTCCCTATATATACCCAGCACCTCCCCTGAATAAATGAGACTTGATCAGAATCCT
>NDGN011432323.1:0-10245 GCA_002564285.1 Tympanoctomys barrerae | reverse complement strand
ATGAACAAGTTAAGGGCAAATCTTCCCCATTCTGAAATGCCTACAGAGGCTGAGCACAGGTAACACAAAGGAGTGAACTGGGCAATGTAGGAGCTGAATGGGAGAACAGGACTATTCAGAAGAGCTACTTGCAGGGGTCATCTGATTGTAGCCATGTGCGAATGTGTGCCCAGAAATTCTAGCTTTTCCAGTTGTTTCCAGAGCAGCCACCTAAAAAGGTTTTAGAGATTGAAGTCTGTTGATTACCTATTGCAACTTTTTGGCTTAAATGCCATGAAAATATTCCAGCCTGGCAGGGGCTATCTGGAAACTATGCACCCCCCAACAAAGAGTTCATTATTTCAACTCCTGGTAGCCAAGGCCCATCTATCTACACATGTCCATGGAATATAGCTCAGTAATTAAATACTTCAAGTATGGCTGGGAGGATAGCAAAGATATTACTTCTCTGCTTTCATAAGCACAGAAGCCATCTTTAATGAAAAAAAGAAAGACAGATGTGTGTATGTTGAGCAAGGTCTAAATAATTCTCAGAAGCAGTCTGATATCAAAAGAATTGGAAACAACAGATACAGGTACTATGGAGGGAGGGTAAGCCTGTAGCTCCTGCAAACATCATATTTATCTTCCCTCACTATGTAGCAACTGGGATACAATTACTGCTGCACAAAAAATTTAAAACACATTTACTGAGATATAATGCACAGACCTAGCATTCATCTTTTCAAATATGCAAGTCCGTGATTTTTTAGCCTATCCCCCACTATCTAATGCCAAAACCTTTTACCACCTCGAAAAGAAACCCTCTCCCTAGTAGCAGTCACTTCCCATTGTTTCATCTCTCTAGCCTCAAGTGATCATAATTCTACTTTCTGTCTCTGGATTAGCCTGTTCAGGATGTTTTATATAAATGAAGCCCTATAACGCTGGCCTTTCGCGCAGGATTGCTTTCATCTTCGCATTTGATTCCCGAGGTTCATCACTGTTGTCACCTGTCTCAGTACTCCATGTCTTATACAGAGATCACTTTTTTTTTTTTAATCCATTCATCAGTTAGTGAACATTTAGATGTTCTTCTTTTTCAGAAGTTACAGATAACGCTGTTCTGGGGGCTTGCGGGTTAGCTCAGTTGTTGAAGCGCCTGCTCCGGCAAACCCAGTCAGGTGTAGGGGACCGTGGTTCCATCCCAGCTCCACGTGCCTTCCCAGAATTGCCCTTAAGGGAGCCTGAGCCAGCCAAAAAAAAAAAAAAATTGTTCTCAAAGATAATGCTGTTCTAAACACTCAGATGCAAGCATTAAATGTTATAGGAACAGAAGGGAATTTATGCCACTGTCACTTATAGAGAAACTACTACTTTCCAGGTGCTAAGCTGGACATTTTATTTATGCAATTCTAATTCTTATAGTAATTCTCAAGTAGATATTATGATCCTCAATTTACAGATAAGAACCTGAGATTAAATCCTCCTGAGTATGGCTCTTCAAATGTGACAGCTGCCTCTCTTTTCACTTATGCTTCATCCTTGCCATATACATTTTTATTCCTGAAATTCTCGATTTTCTGTCCCAGTGTCCCACCAGAGAAGCATCCTGTACTTTGCTTCATGAATATCCTGGTTGTCATTCCACGAAGAAATGCCAGGACTCAGGACCTTGAGGGCAGTTGCAGGGTCAGGCCTCAGCCCAGGAGCTGGGTGGAGAGGCTAGTGCAGGACATGATGATTAAACCTCGAAGCAAAGCCAGCACTGTCTCATGGGAAGGCCGGGGAAAAGTCACCGATGTAAATAGTCAGCCTCGGGCCTGGCAAGCCAATGCCGTGGCAAAACATGGAGTCTGTGAAGCATGAGGTCATGTGAATGAGAGCCAGTGTGACCACAGAGAAAGCCACAGCCCAAGGGCTGGGCTTGCCAAGTGAAGTCATCTGATTGGGAGGGTCTCACCGCCAGGAGCTACTCTGCTAAACTGCAGTGATGGTGCAAAGGCCAACTGGCCCTTTAGATCAAGGATCAGAGAAAGGTTTGTTTTGATTCATTCTGCAACAACTGCAATTAAAAATGACAGTAAATATTTCAGTTCTCTGTTGATCTTGAGATACATGGATCTATTTTGTAAATCACATACTTAATCAAATAAAAACTACGAAGTTGGGGACATGGCTGTCCCAGGAACTAGCTCTATAATCTTAAATGAATTTAATTCAAATGTCTACACATTATTTTTCCATTCACAGAATTGGGTAGTAACATCTGATACATCTACCTAAAGCTCAGTGGATTATCATGTGAGGGAGGAGTAGAGTACAAACCAGAATCGTTGTACTCTACTACCATTTATAAGGAATTTTTTTTAAAAAGCATGCTCACTTAAACATAGATAAAAATGAAAGACCAGGATGGTAAAGACATCTAACTATCTCAATATTGGTTCTCCTCTTCTTCCTAGTGACGGCATTTTTTACTGAGTCTATCATCGAGTTGATGAGCCTAAAGAAACAGACTAATTTCCAAGACAGCTGAAGTAAATTCTGCTCATTCTGTCCATTGCTCCATCCAGGCATCCGTGTGCTCACTAAATACTTATTGAATGGTTGGTTCCCTTCTCATCTAACTCTTAAAGAGGATATCTGTACAGTTCTCCTGGTCAATAACAAATACACACAGACAATTTCGGCCATTATTCCCTGAACAATACTAGTACAACAGCTATTTGCATAGTGTTTACATAGTATTACATATCATAAATAATCTAGAGATGATTTAAAATATATGGGAAGGATTACATATGCTACATGCAAATAAGGGCATATCATGTTATTTCAGGAGCTGGAGCATCTACAGAGCTCAGTATCTGCAGGCATTCTGGAGCGAAACCTTGCTGACACCAGGAGAGCATCTGTAGCCCATTTTCACTTGCTGTCAGACCAAAAATATTTTTTTACATAAGGTGCTATTTCTCATATTCTGACTGATTTTTTTCCATTATTTTATTTGTACTTCCCAGAATATGCATCCAAAAATTTCTTTCAAAACTGTGCCAGATACGCAATAAACATTTAAATGCAATATGGTGATTATATTTATCGAAGAGCCTACCCAAACTTAAACAAAGCAGCATGTTGATAACAGAGCAATACCGGCTCTGTATAAAGTGTATCTTTGGATAGGCAGATAGCGCCGCAGTCTAAGCTCCTGCCTGGCAAGCACAAGGACCCAGGTTTGATCCCCAGTACAGCATGCCATGCCACCATGTGGCTGTGCTGGTTACCGAAACCCGTGGTGACGCATGCCTGTAATTCCAGCTCTGGGGAGGCTGAGACAGCAGGATCACTATGAGTCTGAGCTGTGTAGTGAGACCCTGTGCTAAATAAATGATTAGAAGAAAAAAGCATATAGTACTTGTTTCCCCACTGGAAAAAGTTGGGCCAGAAACATACACAGACAGAGAAAAGGCCTGATTTGAAAATTGAGTCGAAGGTTGTTTTCCCAAAAAATCACCCAAAGTAAGAACTTGGCTTCCATTGACTAAACATATCAGTCTAGGTCATCACTGTTACCCACAAGTAACAACATACGCATGGAGTTCAGGAGGGAGAGGAAAATGTTTGCCTCGAATTTACCTTGCCTTGGAAAGTTTTCAGTCTGGTTTTCTCAGATCACTTCAGTTGTAGTTTCTTTGCATGGAGGATCGATCAGACTGCAGTTGGCTGGTGTTAGATGCCTTTTCTTATTCTATACATACACCCGCAAGCAAATTGAAGAGTCTTCCAAAATATTGTTGAGTCATTTCAAATTATTTTGCTCATAGTTGTGTAAGAGAAACAGGAGGCTATTTGAATAGTATTTTCCCTCATCTTTATTACGGAAAACTAGAGTCAGAGGGAAGGAACACCATGTGTGCCTAACACTTCCAGGGCTCATGTAGCTTTGTAACATGCTACTAGGGAGAGGAGAGGTACACAGTTCAGAGATGTCTCCCACTAGATAGTACTCACAACCCTTCTACAGACAAGAAAGACTAACAATAGCATCCTACCTGCCAGGCAGGAAACTAGAACTCTTCTGGGATCGCACTTTATCATCCCAACAACCCTATGGTGTAGCATTCTTGCTATCTGCATTACACAAAAAAGGAAAATCAGGTACACAGTGGTCCAAAGTCTCAGAGGTACTAAGAATTAGAACTAGACTTCTATCAGATAGCTAGGCTCATGCAATGATGGTCCCATCAGCAGAACTTTAAGTCTTATTTTGAAATTATATTTTGGAGTGAAGTTTAAAACAGAAGGATATATTTTAAAAATATAAGGAATAAAGTATAATTTTGTCTTCAGAGCTAGGAATATCAGCAGATTCTATATGATTAGTAATGATTTTGCTGGCAGCAGGGAATTTAGGTTATTTTCCACCCCCATTAGGTCACTGGCCATCTATATGCCTTGGCAACAAACATATTTAGCCAAGTATTTATAATTTTGAATAAAATCTTAAAGAGTTAACACACTTATCAATAACTAGTTGCTTTTTCTAATGTTTTCAAAAATTTTAGTTAACTTGGCTATCTCCTCTCTCACAAGTAGGCTTAATGCCCTCTTCCCTTCCTGTAAGTGGACAATGGGGATAAGGATGACTGAGTCACTAGCTTTTAAAAAGTTTGATCCAGAGCTCTTTGAATGACTGTGGTAGTATAAAGAAGCTGGGTCCTAGACTGCCAAGGGGTTGAGGTCTTCCCCAACTCCCTGTGTGGGTCCATCCCCAGGTTACATTTCCAGGAGCATGACCTCTTCTTTCCAGTCAGTTGAAGTTCTCCATTTTGTTCTATGGGATTTAACAACTTATTTCCACCCTTCTGGTCTATAAGCTCCAAGGGAACAGAGATATGTTTGTCTCTGCTCATCATCACCAGCTCAAGCCCAGGACAGTGCTTGGCATCAGCAGTGTTAAAAGAAAACACACAATCAGATGAGGATACTGAGATATCATTTGAGTACCTCCTTTCTGTTTCTTAATCTGCATCTGGAGATTGGCCCTGGACATAGGCTAGGGTCAGATGTTCTTCAGCACCAAGCTGTTGAAAGGCCCTGGAGAGCCCAATAAGCTGACTGGGAGGAACTGGAAATTTGATCTGCTGTTTTGAAGGCAGCCCCCAAGAGACATTGAGCCAAGGCAGAGTTCAAAGCAATGTAATTGTGACTGGTGGTAAATATGGCAGCAGGTGAGTCACTCTTCTTCCTGGCTTTCATTAGGGCGTGTCATGAACAGAATTAGAAATCCAGCAAGAGGACCTGGAATTCATCTTAAAAACAGTCTAGCTCCAGCCAATGCAACGAGAAGGCGGTAACTTCTCTTTCTGACTCACAAGAAGAGATCCAGTGGCTTCCTCAGGACCAAGCAGACTCAAAGTGGCTCTTACTTCCCTAGTCCAGGGGAGTCATGTCTAAAGAAGGTGTCAGTCTTGAGCTGCCACCATGTTCTTCTGGAGGCACCACGAAAAGAATGCCACCATTGTCCAGGGTTCACAGTCCACTCCTCTGTAATTTCCCCACTAATTTTTAAATTACCTTTGTAAATTATCTCATAATATGACACTGGTGAAATTACTATTTTCATCTCCACACACTGATGTTGAGCAGAATTAGGTATTGCCAGAGCCAGCTCTGAGCTTACTGACTCAAGTTTTTTTTGCTAAAGAGTCCAAAAGGGACCAAAATTTCCATCCTAACTCTTACATGAGGACATCACAGAAGCCCTTTGGTATATGGGAGCACTTGGGATTTGTTACAATGAAATCACATGTATTTCTCATTTATTTTTTATAAATCCTAGGAAGTAGGCATCCTGCCCATTTTATGAATAAGAAAACAGTTAGTAATCATAAAGCCTGATAGATTGAGCATGCCTGTCTAGAAATCCAAAATACCCCAAAGCTGAAACTTTTTGAAAACTCTGCAGCATTTTGAATCTTGGATTAGGGATATTCAGCTGATGAAATATATGCAAATATGTCAAAATCCAAAAAACTCTGAAATCTGAAACACTTCTGATCAGGAACACAGAACCTGTAAGTGGGAAACACAGGATTAAAGCCCAGCTAATCTGCACATTAAAGATGAATTTTGAAAAGTAATGGAGGAAGACACTTCCTTGTGATAAAGTCTGAAGGATAGCAATAGCAAAATTCCTGGCATGAAATCAAGTTCTTATACTTAGTGGGTTAAAAAAAAAAAAACCAACCCCAAAAACAGGAAGTGTCTATAGACAGATTCCATTCTATATAGGAAGCTGTGTAGCAAAATGACTTCTAAAATCCTTCATCTATTTAATTTTGGCTATGTTACTTTATGCTTTAAAACTTATTTTCTTTATTAGTACATACCTAAATGGTGTAGAAGTACAAAAATGGAGAAAAACAATAACTTGAATATCAGCAGTCTTTTTTTAGTTTAGGGAAGGGTCTACAGGGTGTTGAGGGTCTCACTGCTAGATTGGACTTGTAGTGATTCTCCTGTGTACAGCCTCCCAAGTGCTGGAATTACAGGTGTGCCAGTCTCAATCAATGTCTCAGTGCGCCCTGGGGGTGGGGATAGAACCCCAGGTCCCTGCATCTGCTTGCAGGTGTTTTAATCCACTGAGCTATTTAGCTGGCCCAGTAGTCATTTTCTGAATGCACAAAATTTCCAAATCTATGTAGAAAGAAATTACAAATATAAGTAGCTCATCAATAAAATAAATGTGTGCTATAATTAAATAAAATGCACTTGGCTCTGATCCGATGATAATATCTTCGAGAAAAGAAAGAATTTTAAAAATTGAATTAATTTGCAAAAGTGAGTTTTGAATCCTAAATATGAAACAAACAACTCCAAATATATGTGGTCATGTTTGACTATAGATGAACAAAAGACATCAATCCTTGATGCAGCAGAACACAATATACGTGTTGAATGCAGTGGCAGAGCAGCCACTTGATCCAGCTGGGGGAGAAGGAGGGAGGTGGGGAAACTCCAGGCATCTGTCCAGAGTTTTCTCCAGCAAGATAACTTGTAGGACAAGGCTCAGCCTTGGGCAGCCAGAACCACCTTAGGCCAGCAAATACTCAAGGGCTTCTTGTACTACCTCACTGTTGCATATTTGCTTCCGGCTGGGGTGTGTGTGTGTGTGTGTGTGTGTGTGTGTGTGTTTGGTTTGACTCCTTATTTTTCTGTGGAAAACTTCACTTTCTTCACAATTTTTTTCATCGGACATTCCAATTACTTAAATTATCCCAATTCCCTCAGTGCCTGTAGCTGTATTGTCTCCATTTATACTCATTTTAAAATATTTTTTAAATTGACACAGTCATTGTACACATTTATGGAGTACAATGTGACACACATACAAATAGTAATGAATCTCATCAGTGCACTTGTCTTATCTGCCACCTCAAATGCTTACCATTCATTGTATTGGGAGCATTCAAAATCCTCTCTCTGAGCTATTTTGAAATATACAATTGCTATCATCATAGTTATGCTGTGCTATAGGCCATTAGAAGTTATTTTTCCTATCCAGCTGCAGCCTTGTACACATTAACCACCATCTTTTCATCACCCTTTCTTTCTTTTTTTTTCTTTTTTTGGTGGAACCAGGGACTGATCTCAGGCCCTTGTGCTTGCCAGGCAAGCTCTTATACTACTGAGCCATCTACCCAGCTCTCTTTTTTTAAGTGTATTTGGTACAGAGTCTACAGGGTCTGACTATGTAAATTGGACTTGTAGTGAGTCTCCTGTTTTCAGCCTCCCAAGGGCTGGGACTACAGGCACATGCCACCACGCCCAGTCTCAATTGCCATCTCAGTGCACAATTGGGGCCGGCATGGCATGCTGGGGATCAAACCCCGGCTGCAGCGCTCTGCCTAAGCAGGTGCTTTAGTCTGCTGAGCTATCTGGCTGGCCCTACCTTTTCCTAATTTATATTCTTTTCATTGTACATTTCCCTACTTACCTTATGAATCTTACATTATTCTTTTAAAAACTGTACATTTTTCTTTGATTATTTTCCTCCTAACTTTTTACTATTATTTGTCCTTACTCTGCAATGCCAACTATAACACTCACATACTTAAAACTTTTCAGATTCAATAAGTGTTGTTCTCTCCATTCTTTAATCTGACTTATCTGATAACATAAACCTTGTATTTCTTTTATTTTAGATCTCACCATATTCTTTTTCATCTGTGTCTTAAGTGGTTTGACCTTCAGTGTCTCATAACCCAAGCTCATGAGAGACAGATTATACATGATGGGGAATTAGCCTCTCTTCTCTGGATTGCAACAGCCTTAATACAATGAGCACAGACCCCTACACCAAGGAGAGACACAGGCTCTGCCTTGCCCTTCCTAACTTTGATACACCCTCAGAAAGTGCCTTGCTCTGTCCCTGTGCTTGTGTTCCCTTCAGGTGACAGAAATCAATAGGAAGGAGGAAGCTGCTGTTGGTAGCATTTATCAGCCACTAGAAGCTGATAAATTTATCTAATGATAGATGATTTAAAAGTATAGACAATGAACTGGATTTTGATGAAAATGCCTGTATTCCATGCTCAATCAAGAAACCTCAATGTCAGGACCGATGAGCAAAATGGAAAGAAAAATACATGAAGGTCCAACAAGGAGACCTCCCTCTGAACATCAGATACTGAAGCTCTGAGAAAGGAAGGACATTTCTGTCAGGTTAACTCCACAGACAAAAAGGAAAGTTTTGACATTCTTACAGGCTCCATGAATTCTCTACCTTCTAAGCAAATCCTTGCTTGCCCAGAAAGAAGGACCTGTCAGCCGGCAGGCTGGGCAGCACTGCCTTCTCTAAACACCAGCCACAGCACTGAGAAAAGGAGACTGTGGGCCTCTCATCTGAGAAGAACCAACTGACAGAAAAGGAACACTTGGACATGGAGAAGGCATCAGAGAGGAGGTGGCCTTTTATAAACAGGGTGAGTATAGACACTGAGGAAATGGCCATGCAGGCAATCGAAATAGTAACCCTTCAGGCTTCTTACATTCTTGAGATTTGTCCTTGAAAGAATTTCAACAGTACAGTGGCTGAGGCAGGAAGAAGTACAAGGCATACTTGATGAATAAGTAAGTGGACAAGACAATAAGTGAATTGACAAATTTATGGCATGCAGCAGTAACAAGCAGTCTTGCTAGAACAAGAGGCTCGCATGAAATTTCAAGCAAATAAATTTACCACTCAAATTTATATTTGTAGGATAAAACTAATTTTTGCTTAATAAAAGTGCTACAAAAGAAATACAAACTAAAATGACTCATTGGGGGCCAGACAGATAACTCAGTGGATTAAAGTGCCTGCTTAGGCAGATGCAGGGACCAGGGCTCAATCCCTGGGGTGCCGTGTTAGCCCCACCCATGAGGCATGCTGAGATGGCAATTGAGACTGGCTGTGGTGGTGCACGCCTATAATCCCAGTGCTTGGGAGGCTGAAAACAGGAGAATCACTATGAGTCTGATCTGTGTAGTGAGACCCTGTGCTAAATACATTAAAAAAGACTCATTGGGTAGTATTATATAAGATATTATAAATTGTTATGATTCTTATTGTAAGACCATATTACATGGTTACAGGACTGATTAAAGAATCTATGTGTAAATGTCTCTGTTACTTTTCTCTTGTTGCTGGAACAAAGTATCCGACATTCAGAATCAAGGAGGGAAAGGTTTATCTAGCTCATAGTTAGTGGAAGTTTCAGTCCATATTTGGCTGGCTCCAAGGCAGAATGGCACATGGCAGAGGGCAGCAGTTCATGGCAGCCAAAAACAGCAAAGAGCAAAGGGAGGAGCAGCAGCTGCAGCAGCTAGCAAGTCTCTCTCCTCTCCTTATAGTGCATGTGGATTACCCACCCCTGGGTGGGGGTGGTGCTCATACCTTTAATCCCACCTGCTATGGTTTCTATAGATGTATCCCCCAAAGCCTCATGCAATCATGGGGTGGCTTCTGGAGTTTGTGATCATTGTGGATGTGGATGCTGCCCCTTCCCTGGGGCAGGTAATATGCATTACAACGTAAGGTGGGGAGAGAGGCTAGCTAGCTGCCTGAGCTGCTGCCGCCACCCCTTTTACTCTCTTGCTCTTTGCTGCCACCATGAAAGGTTGTTCAGTGCCATGTGCTGCTCTGCCTTGCAGCCCGCTGAGTATGGACTGGAACCTCCAGTAACTGTGAGCTAAATAAACCTTTCCTTCCTTCATTTT
>NDGN011432322.1:28942-45925 GCA_002564285.1 Tympanoctomys barrerae | reverse complement strand
GATTGAACTCAGGCCCTTGCACTTGCCAGGAAAGCGCTTATTCTACTGAGCCATCTCCCCATCCCAGTATTATGACATTTTATAAGTCATTCAGAACCAGAGTTTCTTCTACCAGAACATTAGAAATGGAAACAAAAATAAAGAAATGGAGAGGTAGTATGGCTTGCAACTGTTGTTACTGTCAGCTCCTCCCACTCCAGCCAGGTCATTTCCTCTGGTTGTCCCATGTCACACACATGTGTGACTGAGGCCAAAGATACACAGTAACCTGTGCTTTGAAAATATTGGCCCATACAGAAATGACATTTGTGGGGTACAATAGGAAATTTAAATGGGGCTCTTGGGTTGTAAGAAATGTTGAAATGAGAGCTATTTCTTATCATCTCACTCTAAATGGAGAGAGCTTTCTTCAGAATAAGGCCTGTGGCCAAGAAGTTTGTCTATTAGGCCAGTGAGATACTTAGGATCTACCAATCCTATAATGTGTATAAGGCTGAATGTTTACAGAATGAATAAAAGTATTTGTCCTCCCTTCTAAAAGGGGCTATTGTTTCAGGCAGCTGTAATTTTTTTTATTTTGAGACAGGCTCTCACTATGTAGCACAGACTGGCTTTGAACATGCTTATGTAGCTCAGGCTGGCCTTTAACTCACGGTGATCCTCCTGCCTCAGCTTCCCATCTGTAGGAATTACAGACATGTGCTACGTGCCCAGCAGTGTGATTTTATTTAATTGCTTAAGAGACATACATGGTGTTGCTGTGTTGTCCAGCTTGACCTTGAACTAAAAATGGTTCAGGTGATCCTGCCTCAGCCTCGTGGTGCAAGTATATGTCAGTACAGTCGACTGTCACTACTCCTGACCCAACAGTTGTTTTCAGGGCTGGTGATTGAGCCTAGGACCTTTGTACTGAGCTACATCCCCCAGACATTTTTTTTTTTTTTTTTTTTTTTTAAATTTTGAGGCAGAGCTTTGCTAAATTGCCTAACTGGGGCTTGCATTTAAGATTCTCCTGGCTTAGTCTTCCAGAGTGCTGGTGTACTGGCACATACTACCACACCTGGCAGAAGTTGTATATTTTATTTATTTATTTATTTTTTGGTGATACCGGGGATTGAACTCGGGACTCTGTGCTTGCCAGGCAAGCGCTTATTCTACTAAGCTATCTCCCCAGGCCTTATTTATTTATTTTAGAAGTCGTATATTTTAAAGAATGAGTCTCCTCCATCTTTAAAAACCAATGACTGAGGTTTTAATCTGACAGTTCTTTTTTTTTTTTAATTTGACAGTTCTTAACACAACTAAAATTTTAACTCTGGATTTAATAAGCTTTGGAGACATTTTCAGATTAGTCATTGAAGATTACTGAGAAAGAAGAGAGAATTTAATATGGTATAGCAGGAAGCACAGGAGATGGGAGAGTGGGAAGGTGAAGGTGGCTGTCTTGACAGGTGACTGAATCTGCAGAAGTGGCCCCTGAGTGCCCCTTGTTCCATAGTCCAGTGGAACTAGGTCCTCCCTGGCACAGCTCTGAGTCTCTACATAAGGAGGGCTGTCAGAGGCCTAGTCTGAGGTTGGCCAATCTGTTGCTCAGTTGACAAGAATGGGACTTCACCCTGTCAGATTGAGTCCCCTCTCCTCCAGGTCAAAGCCTGCCCTATTGTGCAAGGCTTTGGCCCACTACCCTTCTGCTGTCCTCCACACATGTCCAGGACACTCAGTGTCAGTGGATGGACTGAACAGTCCAAAGAACAGCACAGATGAGGAATGGTGGCCTGTGACATCCACTGTACAAATGAGAAAATGGAGGGGCAGCACACTCAGATAACCTGCCCAGGGTTGTCACTTTGGTGACAATCTGCATTTGAATTCGACTCTGACTCCAAGCTCCACATTCTTTCACGTGATCAGGTTAACTTTTCTTCTGTGCTGAAGCCCAGTGAGGAAGAGTTCTGCTTGGCCAGACGGATTAGAGGCTGCTGCCTTACTTGAGCGAGGCTCTGCCACAATGGGAGGAGAGGGGTGGTCATCTGGGCCTTGTACTTTGGCAAGGCATGTGCATGGTTAGCATACCTCCAGAGGGCCAGCACAGGGCTCTCCATTCAACTGTGTTAAACCACTGTGTGAGGACATTGTCGCGGCTTACCAGTGAGGCTATGGACTAAGCACTTTCTCTGTCTGTGTCATGCTGTTTGCCAGTTCTGTGGAGAAAACTATGCATCCTTGGTAATTAGTGCTTGCGTAGAACTTCTAAACCCAGAGTGGGAGGACAGATGCTTTTAGGGGGTGTAAAGTTTAGTAATAAAATGTAAGAGCCTGCTTACCTCCTCATTGTAAGATGTAATAGTCACAAACATTCCCAAACCAGGAGCAGCTTCCAGGAAGTCGTGTCTGTCCATGTTCCACTGTTGTATCTTGAAAGTCCCTATTTCAAAAATATAATACAATTATTATTTTTAACAATTATTGTAAAACATAGAAACAGTAATAGGTGATACAACTAATTTTTAAAAATCTTATTTATTTATTTGATACAAGGTTTGATACGCAGCTCAGCTTTATAGTGATCCTCCTGTCTCAGCCTCCCCAGCACTGGGATTACAGGCATGTGCCACCATGCCCAGTTTCGGGGGCCAGTATGGCTTGTGGTACTGGAGACTGAACCCAGGTCCTTGCGCTTACCAGGAAGGCGCTTAGACCGCTGAGCTATTTCCCCAGCCCAATACAATTTAAATGAATTTATCTTTCTCAGTTTGTTTACATCGCTAAATACTGTTTATGTAGGTTCCATTGTGATCAGGTTGCCTTATAAAGTAGGACAATGGAATGCCAAGGGTGCCTCTTTCTGGTCTAGTTCTGAGTCTTGCTGATGAGCTGACCTGATAAGCTGCTTCACTGCTTGGCTTCAGTTCCCTGGTCAGAAAATGTCTCGTGTTCTGAGGGCTGTTGGAGCGTGTGCAAGGTCTCCACCTAGAACATCAACGCTGTGTGTGTGAAGATGAGACACATGCTTTGTGTACTTCCCTATTCTGTTAGTGGCCACCCCTTGTTTTTCTGGGATCCACTCTTGCTGCCCCTGAATGGCTTGTGTATACAGAGCATTGTCAGGCCCCTTGACTGGACTCTGTGAGGTACTAGAAAGCAGGAAGGGTTTCATCCATCTTAGGGTTCTGGGGCCTGGTCTAAGGCAGCATTTGGCTCGTGTAGAGGTTCAATAAGTATTTGTGGAATAAATGAAAATGTGTCCTACAGTATATGTTCAGTATAGGATTTTGAATGAATGAGTGGCAGTTGGGCTGTGACAAAATGCAGATAGTCCTTACACACTGCCTTGAGTTATCAGACAGAAGAGGGTCATTTCTGCTTGCCTGCTCCTCTAGCCCTAAATACATGCCACCTCTCCCTGGCCCTCAGTGAGGCAGTGATGGGGGCATCATGTTCTGAGCTGCCAGCAGATGGCAGAAGAGAAGCACTGCTTACTGCAACATAAACTAGGTCAAGATGGTATGAATGAAAGAACCCCAGCACCATGGGGCAAGGCGCCTTGTCACACTTCTCGCTGCATGGTTACCACACAGTGAAGGGAGCAGGGATGCAGCTCACTGGTGTATCATTGTGAGCAAGATGCTGAACTGCTCGGGGCCTCAGCTCTCTCTCAGTTATGAAATACAGACTAATCTTTGTATGTTGCTGGATGCAGAGCCTAACACATTGTGAGTGCTATGCAAACGCTTGATAAATAAATCTGCACCCTATTGCAGAGCCACTCTCTGAGGGCTGTGAAGGCCGAGTGACTGCCTGAACTCATCTGGGGAAGTGGCAGAGCAGAGATACTTTAAACTTCTGCAGGGTCGAATCCCAGACTCAGAATGTGTTCACCACAAGTGGCCTCGCACTTACGCCACAGGACTGACAGTGTGACCTGGTAATGGGTCAGCCCCACATGCTTCTCCCCACATCCTCTGCTCGGGCTCTCAGCATAGTGGACTCTGAGAGGCTGCTGGGCACCGTGAGAGGTGAGTGCCCCCTCTCCAGGCCACTGAGCCAGGCCTCTTCCGGCCTGCTGGGCAGATGCAGGGGGCAGCCTTCTGTCCCAGCCCTGTTGTGTTGGCCCATTTGCTCTGGACTGAAGTCTCTGAGGCTGGATCTTGGGTCACTTGGGTTGGAATTTAGAAAAATAAGAGCATTTGTTGTGGGAATTACAGAAAGCAAAATCTCCTCTACAAATTCTGGATATTTGGCGTTATTCTCTTAGTCTTTTTACTATGAGTACATACTATATATTTTATTTTTAAATGTACTTTGAGGGCCGGGGAGATAGCTCAGTAGAATAAGCACTTGCCTGGCAAACGCAAGTCCTGAGTTCAATCCCCAGTACTGGGAAAAAAAATAATAATAATAAAAAAATGTACTTTGACTTTGTCACCTAATTTTGGATCATTTTTCCATGCCTTAAACATTCATCTGTGACCTAAACAGAGGCCTATTGATGAGGAAGAGCCAGCATTCTGGCCTGGTGCTGAGTTTAGAGCATGGTAGACATCGGTGTCCCTCTGTAGTTGGTGGATGAATGGAGCAAAGATGAGACTTCTGCCATAAGATGGGCCAAAGCCCGTGGTCTGGCTGACCCGCTCCAACACTTAAGGATATGTGAGGCACGTGTGTAAGAGCTCTCAGAAGTAAGCAGGGGACAGTAGCTCTGCTCTGTCCTGTAGGGTAGTTGTGGAGTTACAAGTCAAAATAACCCTGAGAACATTGCTGGGTCTGCGTGATGAGCAGAACGTACTCAGCACCATTAGCTGGTCCTTTCCGTGCAGACTCATCAGGGCAAGTGGCAAAGGAGAGACTGATTACTTAAGGGCCTTCTGTGGTCCCCATTGCTCTTACATGATCCCCAGACTCAGGAATGCCCCGCTGGCCTGTAGGACCTACCCCACTCCTCACAGTCACGCAGCCTGCTTGCCTGACTTGGAAGTAACAGAGGCTGGCTCCAGCACGGCCAGTGTCAGCTAAACTGGGACTTCCAGGCTGAAGGAAAAGACTCTGCATACCGCCATCACCCTTGGGAGGAAAGACGGTCTTGTCTACTGTCCCCTGAAGCTGTTGCTCCACGCCGGGGTCTCCTGGGACTCCTCTGGCCACCCGGCTGCACCTGTGTTCTGGTTAACTGATGATGGGCACAGAAAGCAGCTACTTTCCAGAATGCTGTAAATTTGTTGCTCGTTCCTGCCTGTTCTGGCCTAGGAGGGTATGTGTTTCCCTAGTGTCTTTGAGACTGAGTCAGGCAGTGAGTTTGTCTCAGTTACTCTTCTCTCATTGCCAGGACAAATACCTGACACCCAAAATGAAGGAAGAACAGGTTTATTTAGCTCACAGATACTGGAGGTTTCAGCCCATACTCGGCTGGCTCCAAGGCAGAGCGGCACATGGCAGAAAGCAAAGGGAGAAGTATGGGCAACAATGGCTACAGATAAGTGCATCTTTCTTGTGTTGCATTCAGTCATCTGCTCCAGGATGGGTGTAGCACTCACACCCATAATCCCAGCACTGGATCATGAGTTAATCACAAAGTGTAGAAGTCCCACCCATAACTGCATGAAGCTTGTGGGGATGGGGGGGTGGGGGACAACTAGACACAAACCATAACAGAGTTGCTGATGAAAGGTGTGCAGATTATCAGTGTAGAGCTGGCGCATTATTACAAACCAATCCATGCTGGTGAGAACAACCCTGAGGCCCATGCCACTGGTCACTCACCACCCTCCTCCAGCAACCTGTACGCCAAATCAAAGGCAGATTATTTCTGTCTGATTTTGTATTTTTCATAATAAATATATGTACTTGGTGTCTGGCCCTTTAAGCCAGCATCGGGCCTCTGAGCTTCGTCTGGGTGTTTGCATGTAGGCATGATCTTTTCTTGTCACTGCTGTTTAGTAGTCCATTAGAACAGATGACATTTTTACGTTTGTCTATGAATGGGCACTTGAGCTGATTCTCATTTGGAGCAATGTGAACAGTGCTGCTGTGGAGATGTGTGTGTCTTTCAGGTAACATTTGCACACACCACCTGTGCTCACTCGCCGCACAGTGTGCCTGTGCTGCACTTTGGCAGATAACCAGAATGGGAATTCCTGTCCATGCCAGCCATGTGTCAGAGCTTGCACACGTGTTTCCTGTCCTCCTTGCTGTGGCATTCGGTGGGTGTGCAGCACAATCTCAGTGGGCTTGGCTTGTACTTCCAAAGTGACCAGCGGACTCCAGTGCCTTCTCATTGGTTCCCTTGTAGTAGAGAGCTTCTCTCCTGGAACACAACTGTTTGTTTTTGTCAGCACTTCTATCCTTGAACTTGGCCCCCTCCTACCCCAAGTTGTCATTTGCAGTGTAGAGATGGTGGACATCTTTATCTTCACGTTGATTTTTATATGTTTGTCACTTTTGACCACTAAGTGGAGACAGTTGAATTTTATTCATTCATTTATTTATGGACACAGATTATTTCCATGATTTGGCTATTGTGGGTAACAAATGCTTCTGTGACCACTGGCATCAAACTAAGGCTTTGCTTCGGCTTCTTTTGGGTGCCAGCTGAGGACTGGGGCAGCTGGAGCTTACAACTGTAGTGATCCTACATTCTGAGCCCAGGCTGGGTCTGAAGTTACCCTGAGGCTACCCTGCAACTTCTCCCTTCCTTTCTGGTGCTTGAATCCCTGGCACTGGCTCTGCTCCAGCAAGGACACTGAGATGTGGAAGACCTGGACCGAATGATGGACAATAGCCATTTAACTTGGGGCCTCCTCCCTCCTGTCTCCTGCTCTAAGACTTGTAACACAGTGCTGGAGTCACATCAATGGGTGCTTTCAAAGGGAGCATCCAGGAGCAGAATTGTTCGCTGATTGGGTTGGAATTCTAAGTGTTCGCTTAGGAAAGTCTCCGTATTCTGATTTATGCCCCATAGCACGTCTCCCTACCAGCCCCTGCCTTTGATAAGGGACTTGTGTTTTTAAAAAATATCTCCAGGGACCAGTAAGTGGCTTGAAACTCATGAGACAGGAGTGGTTAAGTTTACAGTTGCCACCCCAGGGTTTATCTCTTTGTTCCTCTCTTCTTCCCTAGCCTCACCAGCACAACTGTTTATCCCTTTTGTTATGCAGCTATCTGGAGTCTCTGTTAAGAAACATTAATAAGTGGACCTAAGAGAGATGAGATCAAATGTCCAGAAGGTGTCTGGCTGGGGCCTCCAGGTTCCCAGAGCAGGGACTTTCTGTGCTGGGGGGCCCTTGGCCGGTGTGCTTGTGTATGTAAACCCTGTTGCCTCCGTGGCTGCTGGTGAGAGCAGCACTCGGGCGTCTGCTCCTTGGGTACTTTCATGGAGGGGTTAAGTCACAGCTGCACCTGTTTCCTTGAGGAGGCTTTGGACAGATTGGTATTCAGAGGCAAGCGAGTAGGTCAGAGAGTGTTCACATCATGGGAGCTGGCCTTGCCAAGCACCTGTAGCAACTCTGGGACATGCCAGGTACATGGTGCTGCAGGGCAGGTGGTATCCCCTGTGCAGAGGTAAGGAACAGAGCTGTGTCACCAGCCATTGTGCAACAAGGGTGAGAGCCTTTCTCTGTCCATGCTAGCAGCTCCCTATCTGTTTTGGGCAGTGGCCTCACTGCTCTTAGCTGTGATGCTCTACAATGCTATTACCTGTTTAGTCTTTTTATGTCCACAAGAACAGTAGCACCATGGAGGCAAGACTGTCTTCATTTTTAACTCCTAGTGTCTAGAACAATAGCTTGGTGGTTGGGATTGGCAGGTATCTGCTGAGTAAGCAGATAGAGGAGGAGCAGCAGGGAGATGACCTTTAGAAGGAAGTGAGGTGGACATGGGTTAGAGGTGACTTAAGTGTACAGGGAGCTGGATTCCAGTTCTAGGAAAGGCCAGACTGCTGCAAGTACCTAGAATGATGGGGGCTCATTGCTTCTCGGAGAGCAGGCTATGCCATGCAGCTGCAATTCCTTTCCATTAGGATGTGGGGTCATAGGTTATAGAAATGAACTTGGAGGGACTGTGTGTTGCAACCCTCAGCCAAGTCAAGAAGGAAATCAGGGATACATATGCAGGCATGATTGCAATTAAACACCACCTAGTAGATTCATCCCAGCATGGTCTCAAGAAGTCTCAAAAACCATCATGTTGGGCCAGGGATACAGCTCAGCAGCACAGCGCCTTCCTGACAAGCACAAGGTATCAAGTTTGATTCCCGGTACAAAAAACAAGAAACAAACAAACAAAGAGGTGTCAATCTCACAACATGTTAATGCAGTTCTGTTCAAAAACACGCATGTGCCCCCTGGCCAGGCAACAGAGGGATATGGGAGCACAGAAATGGACAGAACAGACACACCACTTCTGTCTTCAATGCCTTTAAACTGGTGTCCATGTTAGAGCCAAGCAATGACCACATTGGTGAATGACAAGGAACCAGAAAAGAGACCTAGGGTGCCCTCATGCCTGTTCTCCATGAGCTTGAGGGTGTCCCCTGACCACTGGTGCACATGGCCTGAGGAAAGCTGTTCTCAGGCATTTGTGTCATGTTTGTGCCATGACTCACTGGTTATTTGTATAGTTGGGTTGATAAATTTTTCTGTCTTTCTATTCTTTCCTGTGATGTATCCTGTTCTTTTAAATCCCCCATTTTTTCCAGAACAACCTACTCTTCTCCCTGTTTCCACGGCCTGTTCTCTGGGCCTGCAGACATCTGCCATCTGGGCACACCTGCCTACCTGGGCCCTGGTGAGCAGGTAAGTCCTCTTCTCTCTTAAGTTCTATACCCTTTCACTGCTATCTCTGCCTGTCCTGTCTTCTCCTCTGGGATCTTGTCTCTGGCTCAGCCTGACCCAAGCCAGACATTGTTGGGCTCTGCCCCAGGGCAGATGTGGGTGGCGTGAGGGAGTGAGGCTGAGAGGAACCTGGTATTAGGTTCCCCTTGCCGTATAGGATCTTTCATGTGACCCAGATAGCAGAGCAAGGGGGAGAAGATGGCATATGGGGCCATCAGACCTGCCCTAAGTCAGCATGGTAGCACGTTCCAGACCCACAAGATGGCGCCCAAGACCAGATTCTGTAGTGCCGGGACTCCAGGACCTCACTGTTCTTTTTTTAAAAAAACCTAAAGTTTGTGACCTGCAGTAGTTTAAGTTTATTCTGTAGTTTCCATCTTCTAAAGCTACATACCTTTGGGGTGGTGGCCAGGGACACTGCAGAGTGGGGACTGAGAAAGGCCTGCAGGTGTGGAGGCAGCAGCAGGCCCAGAAGGAAGGAGCAGGTGTGGGGGCAGCAGGACAGACCACTCAGCATGAGGAGCCAGCCCTGGAGGGCTGGGGGCTGCAGGTCAGGCTGCACACCAGCAGCTCTCCAACAGGACTGGGCTCCTGCCTCCACACCTACAGGGTTCAAGGACTCTCCAGCTGCAGCCCCTTGAATTGGAAAGTCCAGGAGTTCCTAGAAAAATGGCCAGCTGCACTGGGGACTCAGGAGCTAACACACCCCACTCCCTTCCTGCTCTGCCTGTGGGCCGGAGTGGGCCAGGTTCCGGGACCTTACAGAGATGAGCTGTGCGCACAGCCTGAAGGGCAGAGCAGTTAAGGGACTCAGTGCCGGGTGACAGGGCTGGGTCTGGACACAGAAGTCTCGCTCAGACATGCTGCTGCCACGGCGGCTGGGAGAGCAGGCTAGCTGCCGCTCAGCACCCACCATGTCTCTTGTCTACTCTGCTCCCCTTAGACACCAGGCAGGCCGCACTCCAACTGCTTCTGACTTCCCACATGTACTGCAGTTGGGCAGGCTAGGCCATCACTGTTTGAAACTGAACCCGCAATGGCCAAGATGAACCAAAAGGAGAATTCAGCACTACTAAATGTTGAAAGAACAAAAACACATGATCAGAACTTATGAAGAATGCCTTTCAATTTAGCTCTGCTGTTCTTGCATTATAGAAGATAGATCATCTGATATTGATTCTGTCTTGCGTGTTGGATACCTTACTGGATTTCCCATACAATTCTGAAACTGCTGGGAGCTTTTTTCTTCCTCAGAGGTACACAAAGGCGCACGTGGCACCGGAAGTGTGCACCTGTCACTGTGGCCGCGTGGGCATTCTGGCCTGAAGAGCTCATGCATCTTCTGTCTTCAGCCACAATGTGCTGAACAGCATCAGGGATTGTTTTGCTGGAAGAAAGCTAATGATCAGAACCACAAACCAAGCTTGGATTCTGCTCCGAGCCAGGCTTCCTGATTAATAAACATGTAAGTCACTCACTCACAACACTGTTTTCACACCCGCTTTGCACAACTTGGTAACTACCAAGAGATGACCATACAATATTATGCTTACTGCCAAACAGCCCCAAGTACAGATCAGCATAGTACCCTAAAATGGCATCAGGCTCCACCCTTCCATAGATACATCTTACCTACCTGTGACCCATGTTTCACTTGGAATGTCTTGTATTATACATTTCTCCTCTCGTTCCTCTGAGTGGAAATAAAATGCTGCTGAGAGTGAAAAATTAAAACAGAAAAACAGTATTAACATGTTCATTTCGGTTTGTTTCACTTCAGTAGTGCTTTGTTTCAAGTGGAAGCAACTGTATTTAGTGCTTGTACTCTGTCAGATAATTCTGTAAAATTGATTTTTGTGAGAAATGACATATGGTGTTTACACATGGTCAGGTGATTGCAGCAAGTCTCCGTGACAAGGGAAAGAGACACCTGGGCCATGGAGCTTTTCCAAGCACAGTGACAGAAGATCTACTTTCTGAAGAATTTGTGTGTTTGTAGGAGTGACAGGCAGTGTCAGGTCAGGAGGAGGCTGGAGCAAGGCTTGGGACCCCGTGCAGGTCTCTGCTACTGATGTGAACCACTGCCTGGCAGGAAGCGAGGGGGGAGGCCTGAGATGGGGTGTGGGAGTAAATGGGGAGAAAGGCAGGGGCCGAAATGAACTCATCCTAGACCCTGACCAAGAAGAGGTGAGAGCCAAGTTGACTCTGAGCCTCAGCTTCCTGATGAGGAGTGAAATCACTGAATCAATCTGCCCTTTCACCTTCAGAGCCTAGAGTTTTTTAATAAGGCTTTTAGTTTGAAATATTTGTAGATTTTGAGAAAGCTGCAAGAACAGTAGAAAAGTGTGTTGACCCCTCCCTCCTGCTCCCAGCAATCATACCCTGGGAATAGGGTGCAGCGTGGCAAGGACAATTGTGTGACTATAGACCTCGCATGGACCTCCTGTTTTTTCATACCCACACATGCATGTGCTATGTAAGATCACTTTCTGGAACACTCAGGATGAGGGAAGAATGGAGAACTGCAGGCTTGCAGTGTGCACAGATCAGTCTGCAGCCTTCACTATGATGCTGCTGAGCATGTGTGTCAGGCAGCGTCACCCCACAGCGCTCTTGTGGGGATGCTGATGTGAGCGGCCTGGGCTGCAGCTCTTTGGTGCCCACAAGCAGATATGTATGGAGGAATGGCTGCAGCTGCGCTAGCGTTGGGTGAGCCACATTTAGACACCCTATGAGCACATTGCGGGCGCCTCCACCCACCCCACCAGAGGCCCCCTCTGAGCCAGTGCACCTGCCCTCTTCTGGGTGCTTCCCCACTGCTCCTGTCCCAGACACCTGCAGCACAGTTGCAAAGCCTGGACACTGGCACTGCTTCTGTTCACCTGCTTGGTCACATTCCTGCTGTGGGACCCAGGCAAGTCCTAAATCTCTGCCTCAGTTTCTTTACCTACAAAGTTGAGATAGTGACAGTTCCCACCTTACAGACTGGTCATAAAGTGCTCAGGTCAGCCCCAACAGATAGCGTACACTGGTATTTGCCATTATGCTTATACAGCTTCTCTCTCTCCCTCTCTGTCTGTCTGTCTGTCTGTCTCTGGTGATTATGCTGGCACGGAGATGGAACTCAGGCCCTTGTGCATGCTGGGCAAGCACTTACCATGTGCCACCCCAGCCCAGAGCTCAGATGTGTTGTCTATATTCTCCATCTCCTCTCGCTGCTGCTAACAAAATTTTATCATGAAAAATTAGTTATTTAGACAGTACTAGGGAATTTTGTGATGAACTCCAATCTTGCTCATCTAATCAACTGGGGCGGGGGGTGGGTAGGGCAGTTAAAGTATATTCCAGATAGGTCTGTCTTAACCATTGATACTATATGTACATCTGTAAGAAGTAAGGACTTTGGGGGGGGTAGGGATATGTTGGGGGTTGAACCAAGGGTCTTTGCAATGAGCTACATCCCCAGTCTGTTTAACATTTTTAGTGATTGATTAAGGCAAGTACTGCTGAGTTACCCAGGCTGGGCTGGACCATATGAGCTCCCTGCCTCTGTCGCCCAGAATGCTGGGATTACGGATGTGTACTACCTCACCCAGCTATAAGGACTTAAGAAAAAAAAAAACCCTACTATACCATTATGGCACCTAACAAAATTTTAAAAAATCCTTTACTGTCACCTGATCTGCAGTTCATTGTCAGATGTTCCTGGTTACCTAACATGTCTCTAGATGACTTGCCTGAGTCCCCGGCTGCCATGTCTGCTGAGTATTGCTCTGTAGAGTACCCCTTCCCCACAGCCAGCCTGCTCTGCCAAGCTCATCTGACTTGCTGTCTCAGGTGACTGAGCACACACTGCAGTGTGCACCACGGCTCCAGGGCTCCTGGAGGCTGCTGCTCTGTGAGCGTGGTGGCGAGGATGAGCAGGTCCTCCTTCCAGTTTCCACTGGCAGAGTTTGGTCAAACTTAGTTAAGCTGGTGACAGTGTTGCCTCCCACTGAAGTCAGGTGTCTGCTGAGCTTTGAGGTCCAGAGCCCCATGAGTGGGCTTGGTCCTGTCCACCTGACGTGCCGCTGGCAGCGCGTCTCGCAGGCCTGCACTGAGGGTTTCAGCATCCATCCCTGCTCTTTCTTGGTTCATTGCTTCCTTAGAAGCTTCTCTCGTTGCTGGAACAAATACCTGACACCCAAAATGAAGGAAGGACAGGTTGATTTAGCTCACAGCTACTGGAGGTTTCAGCCCGTTCTCGGCTGGCTCCAAGGCAGAGCGGCACACGGCAGAGAGCACAGGGAAGGAGCAGCAGCAACAATGACAGCAGAGAGCAAGGCTGCCTCCCTTATGTCACACTCAGGCTGTCTCCGCCGGGCCAGGTGTAGCACTCGCACCCATAGCCCCAGCCTTGGATGATGAGTTAATCCCAGACTCTAGAAGTGTGTCTCAGTGACTGCATGAGGCTTTGGGAGGACTAAGACACACAAACCATAACCCAGCTCATGCAAAGAAAACCTGGGTACCTTGAAATCAAAGCTGTACGAGCTGTGTGCTGCTTACTTTAGAACTGTTAGACTCCCAGCAGTGGTTTGTTTTTTTTTTTTCCTTTTGAGACAGGGTCTCCCTGTGTAGCTCAGGCTGGCCTTGAGCCCACTTTGTTGCCCAGGCTGGTCTCAAACTTGCAACAATACTCCTGCCTCAGCTTCCCAAATACTGGGATTATAGGTTTGTGCCACCATGCCCAATTCTGCTATCGATTGTGGAATATTTTTAAGTCAGGTAGTATAATCCTTCTGGCTTCCTCCCATCCAAGGATTACATTGGCTATCCAGGATTTTTTTTTTTTTTTGCATACAAATTATTTTAGAAGTATTTTACTACTTCTGTGAAGAATATCATTAGAATTTTAATACAGTTGTGTTGAATCTTGCCATTGCTTGGGGTAATGTAGATATTTTAACAATTTTCTTCTAAGCCATGAACATGGGGTTTCTTTCCATTGTTTTTGTGTGTTCTCTTTCATTTATTTTCATCAAAGTTTGCTAATTTTCATTGCAGAGACCATTACACTTTCTTAGTTAAATTCATTTCCCAGTTGTTTTCTGGTAACTATTGTGAATGAAATTGTTTCTTTGAACTCTTTTTCAGAAATGTCATATTGGTATATTAAAAAGGTATTAGGGCCAGCAAGATAGTTCAGTGGACTGAACGTCTACCTCAGCAAGTGCAGGGGCCAGGGTGCGTCCCCGGTCCTGCGTGCTGTGCTGGCCCCGCCCCTGGGGCGGGGCTGAGCCCGCAACCCAGCGGTGGTGCACGCCTGTGATCCCAGCAACGGGGAGACTGAAAACAGGAGGATTGCTGTGCGTCCAAGCTGCATAGTGAGACCCTGTACCAAATACATAAGATGGGGGAATAGGTGGTAATTTTCTGGTAACGTTTGTGTACTATAACCTCTTGATTTCATCTGTCAGTTCTCACGTAGTTTTGGCAGTCTTTAGGTCTTTCTGTGTATAAAGCCACGTCACCTGTGAGCAGAATAATCCGACCTCCGCCGTTCCTATTTGGAGGCCATCTGTTTTTTTCTCCCCTTATCTCATTGCTCTGGCCAGGAGTTCCAAAATTATTGTGAGCCATGGTGGTTAAAGAAGAAATTCTTGTCTTGTCCCTATTCAGTATAATATAAGCTATGGCTTTATTATTTATAGCCCTTCCACACCTTTTTAAAAATGTATTAGTACAGGGCCTATAGGGTCTTACTACATGGATTTGCCATGCAGTGATCCTCCTGTTTTCAGCCTCCCAAGTGCTGGGATTACAGGCATGCACCACCACAACCAGTCTCAATCACAGTCTCAGTGTGCCCCTGGAGTGGGGCCATCATGCTGTGCAGGTCCTGCCCCTGGGCACCCTGGGGATCTAACCCAGCCACTGCACTCTGCCTAAGCAGGCACTTCAGTCCACTGAACTGGCTGGCTGGCCCTTTCACACCTATTTTTAATTTTCTTTTCATGAAAGGCTGTTGAAACTAGGCCTGTAATCCCAGAACTCAGGAGGCTGAGGCAGGAGGATTCCTGAAAGTTTGAAGCCAGCCTGGGCTACACAGTGAGTTTTAGTAACTTTTGTGTACTATAACCTCTTGATTTCATTTGTCAGTTCTCACATAGTTTTGGCAGAGCCACATAGTGAAACCCTCTCAAGTAAATGAATACATACATACATGGATGTTGAATTTTATGAAATGATTTTTCTGCCCCAGTGGGGTGCTCATTCTTCATTCTGTTGATGTGATATATTTGTTGATTTACATATGCTGAACCATCTTTGCATTCTTGGATAAATTCCACTTACTCACAATGTATAATCTTTTGTATGCGCTGTTAGATTCAGTGTGCTAACATTTTACAAGAACTTGTGCATCTGTGTTCTTTATGCATATTGGTCTATACATTGCTTTTGTTGTATCCTTGTTTGGTTTGGGTATCAGCTAATACTTGACTACTAGAATGAATTTGGAAGGGTTCCCTCCCTTTTGTATATTAGCATAGTTTGAGAAGAATTGTTGTTAGTTCTAGTAGTTTGGTAAAATTCAGCAGTTAAGCCATCTAGTCCTGGGCTTTTCTTTGGACTTTTAATTACTAATTTAGTCCTGTTACTGATTTGTTCAGGTTTTCTATGTACTCTGGTTTTAATTTTGGTAGTTTATATATGTCCAAAAATTTATCCACTCATTCTAGATTTTTCAATTTGTTGGGATATAGTTATTTACAATAGTCCCTAGTGACCTTTTCTATTTTCCATGTATTATGGTTTATGTATAGGTATCCCCCTCCCCAAGCCTCAGGCAGCCACTGATTATTCTGGGTGTGAATGCTGCACCTGCCCTGGGGCAGGTAATTTGCATTACAAAGTGAAGAGGGGAGAGGTTGGCAGCTGCCTGAGCTGCTCCACTCCCTTTGCCCTCTGCTGTTTGTTGAGGCCATGAAAGGTTGCTCTCTGCCATGGGCCAGTCCGCCTTGGTGCCAGTTGAGTATGGACTAAAACCTCCAAGAACTGTGAGCTAAATAACCCTTTTCTTCCCTAATTTTGAGTGTCGAGTATTTGTCCCAACGAGAGAAAAGTAACTGAGGTACCACAGTATCATTTGTAATGTCTTTTTCATCTCTGGTTTTATTTATTTGTGCCCTCTATCTTTTATCTTGGTTGGTCTATCTAAAGATTTTTTGTTTTTTGGTGTTTTGTTTTTTTTTTTTTTTTTTTTTTGTCTTTTGGAAAAAACATCTTAGTTTCATTGACTTTTATATTTTTTTAAGTCTCTTTCTTTTATTTGTGCTCTGATCTTTGTTGTTTTTTTCCTCTAAGTTTGGTTTTGACTTGCTCTTGCTTTTTGAGTTCTTGAGTTTCATTATTAGGCTGTTTATTTGACATCTTCCTACTTTTTTTTTTTTAATCTTCCTACTTTTTTACATAGGTTATTTATTTATTTATTTATTTAGGTTTTTTTGTGTGTGTGTGGAACTGGGGATTGAACTCAGGCCCTTCCATTTGAAGCGCTTATTCCACTGAGCTATCTCCCTGGCCCCTATTTGGTACAGGGTCTCACTAGGCAGCTCGGACTTGTAATTATCCTCCAGTTTTCAGGTGTGAACCACCATGTCTGGGGTCTCGGTGGCTGGCTCATTACGCTCCCTCCCCCCGGGGGGGCTGTTGAGGGGATGGCCAGCTCAGCATGTGGGACAGGGAGATTGAACCCTGGTCCCTATGCTTGCCAAAGCAGGGGCTTTGCCCACTAAACTATCTCACCAGCCTCTTAAATATTTCTTATAGGGTAGCCCGATGGTAAGTCACTTTCAGCTTGTATTGATACATCTTTATTTTTCCTTTATTTCTGAAGGATAGCTTTGCTGGAAATAGTATTTTATTTATTTATTGGATATAGTATTCTTTTTTATGTATTTAGTACAAGGTTTGCAGGGTCTCACTATGTAGATTGGACTCAGTGGTTCTTCTGTTTCAGCCTCCCAAGTGCTGGGATTATAGGTGTGCGCCATCACGCCCAGTCTCAGTCACTCTCAGCATGTCCTGTAGGTGGGGCTGGTGCAGCATGCCGAGGATTGAGGGTGCTTTAATCCACTGAACTATCTGGCTGGCCAGATAGTATATAGTATTTTTT
>NDGN011432322.1:0-28918 GCA_002564285.1 Tympanoctomys barrerae | reverse complement strand
TGTTCAGGGTCTCACTATTAGATCGGACTCATAGTGATCCACCTGTTTACAGCCTCCCAAGAGCTGGGATTATGATACAGTATTCTTGATGGGCAATTTTTTTTTCTTTTAGAACTTTGAATGTTTTATTGTTTTCAAGCCTACAAGGTTTCTACTGAGGTGTCTACTATTGGTCCAATAGGAATTCCCCACTTGATACTTTAGTCCTGCTATTTTAGGATTCTTTCTTTGTTTTGTACTTTTGAGAACTTTCATGTGAATGTTTTCTGGAGATATGTTATGGTGAGAATTTTTTTGGTCAGGTATGGTAAGGGCCTTGCAACTTTCTTCAACTAGATGTCTGTATTTTTCACAAGGTTTAGAGATTACTTCATTTAGTATATTTTGTACGACTTTCCTCTTCTAGAATGTTCATAATGCAAATGTTTACTCAGTGTTCTAGAAGTCTCAAAGGCTTTCTTTATTCTTTGTCAGTCTTTTCTTTATTTGTGTGTAGCAGAGTAAGGTGTTTGTTAGTGTCTGGGGGATGCACAGGTGCATTAGAGGCCCTCTGGGGGCCTGTCTATTCAGAGAGCCCCTCCCACCTCCGCTTCCTGGGGCCAAAGGTAAGTGGGCAGAGTCAAGTATCTACTTTTTAGAGCCTTAGTGGCGCCAGCTTCTTGCAATAAGCTGTTCACCTGCTTCTTGGGGCCACAGGAGTGTGGGTGGGCTGCCTGCTTTGTGTGGGAGCTTCAGTGCCAAGCTACTCAGGGCTGATGGTCCAGCTTCTTTCTTGGGTCAGGAGTGCACAAATGGGGTTCCCAAGTGCGTCTGAGGTGGCAGTAGAAAGCGGGAGGCTGGGCAGGGCTCCCTGATTGCTACCTGGGGGCCTTGCAGGCCTAATAGGGGTGGGAGGTACTCATGTTTCCCAGGCTGTTTAGCTGTTCCTTCCACTTCACAGGACCCCTGAGTGGGCAGGACTTTAGGATGGTGTTACAGAACCAGACCCAGATGGTGGGGGCTGGGCTCTGTCCCTGGGGCAGGGTACTGTGTGGTAACGCAGCAGTTCCCAGGAGGGTCTCAGGACCTGTGAGGGAAATTTATTCCTTTCAGTGCTTGTCCTATAAGTTGAAAATGTGTGGTCTAAGCTTTCATCCTCATAACCAGAAAAAGAAAAACAGATTAAACCCAAAGTAAGAAGAAAAGAAATATTGAAGTAATAATAAAGTATGGGTATGCTCTGAGGGAACCTAGGAGGCGGCCGTAGCTAGAGACTGAGACATTTGCTTCTGTGGGGAGATCAAGGTGACAGGTTCTAACGAGTTCAAGTTGAACCAGCCACCTGAGGACGGCATCTCCTCTGTAAAGTTCAGCCCCAACACCTCCCAGTTCCTGCTGTTCTCCTCCTGGGACACGTTGGTGCGCCTTTGTGATGTGCCAGCCAACTCCATGTGGCTCAAGTACCAGCACACTGGCGCAGTCCTGGACTGTGCGTTCTATGATCCAGCACATGCATGGAGTGGGGGATTAGATCATCAGCTGAAAATGCATGATTTGAACACTGATCAAGAAAACCTTCTTGGAACCTATGATGCCCCTATTAGATGTGTTGAATACTGTCCAGAAGTGAATGTGATGGTCACTGGAATTTGGGATCAGACAGTTAAATTATGGGGTTCCAGAACTCCTTGTAATGCTAGGACCTTCTCTCAGCCTGAAAAGATCTATACGCTCTCAGCGCCTGGAGACCAGCTGATTGTGGGCACCGCAGGCTGCAGAGTGTTAGTGTGGGACTTACGGAACACGGGCTATGCACAGCAGCGCAGGGAATCCAGCCTGAAATGCCAGACTCGCTGCACACAAGCATTTCCAAACAAGCAGGGTTATATATTAAGCTCTACTGAAGGCCGAGTGGCAGTTGAATACGTGGACTCAAGCCCTGAGGTGCAGAAGAAGTATCAAGTATCACAGACTAAAAGAAAATAATATTGAGCAGTTTATCCAGTCAATGCCATTTCCTTTCATAATATCTACAATACATTTGCCACCGGTGGTTCTGATGGATTTGTAAATATTTGGGATCCATTTAACTAAAAGCGACTGCCAGTTTCATCGGTACCCCACCAGCATCGCATCGCTTGCCTTTAGCAATGATGGGACTACGCTTGCAATAGCATCATTGTATATGTATGAAATGGATGACATGGAACATCCTGCAGACGGTATCTTCATTCACCAAGTGACAGATGCAGAAACAAAACCCAAGTCCGCCTAATCGTCTCGTGAAAGTGGTTTCTCTATGGAAAGTGTTGTTTGCTTCCTACAAGGGCATGCGTATCCCCTAAGGGATGTGTTGTAGTTATTATGGGCCTGTTGGTTAGTATGTGAATTTTTCTGTTTTCTGTCTTACAAGAGATTTGTCTTTATATTTTTTAGTGTCTTTCTTAGGAAGGGAAGTCTGTGCCCTTGTGCAGTAGTCTGAAGCGTTTCCCCGCCTCTTCCCTGGCAAGCCTGTTGCTGTTTATGTGCACTTGGGCTCTTTTTGTAGCATAATATAAACCTTTTTTTCCCCTGCTGCCTAATAAAGCAGAAATTCAAAACTTTTTAATGTTGGACGTTGTTGAATATTGGTAATTAATGTAATTTATTCATAAAATGGCTTCTGTAAAACAAAAGTTCTCATCATGCGTGTGTTGAAGATGACATTCTACTTTCAAAGTCTACTCTGTCTTATTTAATTACGCCTCTGATAAAAGTTGGAGATTTGGTCCTGGATACAGTGATCTCTTGGCACTTAGCCATTTCCCTTGTGCCCCCTCAATGGATCAGCAGGGCTCTGGAGCCAAGCTATACAGCTTCTCTCAGGACAGGCACGGAGTGGCAGCCTTGGGGAACCCGGTGGAGGATGCTGTCCTAGTGGTGCCAGCGTCGTGGCGCACACACAGCGTGTGCATCCCTGTGCTGATGAGGTCATTGTGCACATGCAGAGAGCCAAATGACAGGCTGTTCTGGACTTACCCATAAGTGCTAAATCAGAATGAAGCCCTCGGGGTGGTGAATAATGTAATAGCCAGGGACTAATTGATGTTACTGGTTCTTCAGTGTGACTGTATGGTTTTAAATGTCACAGCCACCTTGTTGAGGGCGTAGTTTAAATTTAAAAGCATTGTGTAAATGAAATAATACGGTTTTGTTAAAAGTGACCAAATTAAAGCTCTGGTTTCGACCTTTTTTTAAAAAAAAGTATAAAAATCACTGAAACAAAGTAAACATAAAAGAAAGGGAGCTAATCAAACTAACCCTGGTTCCTTGAAAAGATCAATAAACTTGATAAACCCTTATCTGGACCAATCAAGGAAAGAGGAGAAAAAACACAAATTACCAGTGTCAGAACCAAAAAGGAAACATCACTATAAATCTTACAATCATTAAAGGGACAATAGAAGAATATCAGAAATAAGTTATGCTAATAAATTTAATAATTTAGTCAAAAGCTAATATCTTGAAAGCATAAATTGCCAAACTCTACACAATAAAATAAATGAAGCCTTTGAATACATCTAGCAGGGAAATTGTATTGTAATTAAAACTCTTCCCACAAAGAAACCTTGAGGCCCAGTGGTCTCCCTGGTAAATTCTATAAAATGTTCCATAAAACATTTCAGGAAAAGCATCAGCTTTTTAGAAGGCCCTTTCAGAGAAGAAGCACCAGTGGATGGGCTTTATGAGGTTACCCAATAACAAAGGCCTGCAGAAGCCTGGTGGTCTGCAAACACTGTAAATGCCAGTGTTTAGGGTTTCAGGCTCCCGGAACTCTTAAGAGTCTGAATTTAGAAATTTGCTCGTCTTTGAGTTTGTGAACCTAAACTTCCAGTTTAAGATTTGACTCCCTCAAGGCTGTTTATTGGTTGTAATTTTTTTTTGGAGGGGGGTGCCAGAGCTCAAACTCAGGACCTTGCTCTTGTCAGGCGAGCAAGCGCTCATGCCACTGACCTATCTCCCCAGCATTGGGCATCTTTCTGCTGCTCAATCAAGGTGACATTTTATTTTTGTAGTATTCGGGATTGAACCCATAGTCATCTCAGTAAACTACTTCCTTTATTTTTATTTTTGAGACAAGGTCTTGATAAGTCCCTAAGTTGTCCTGATTGGGTCTAAATTTTCAACCCTTCTGCCTGAGCTTCCCAGAGTTCTAGGATTACAGGCATGGCCGCCATACTCAGGTGTGGCTGCTTTTTTGCTACTGGATGATTGTGTACGGGCTTCATTGCTCGCTCGGGGTTGTTTGGAAGCTGTTGCTTTCCACCCACCTTGGGTAACCAGAGTGGATGTTTTAAGTCTGTGTTGTCTGGTCACAGAGAGGCTCTGAATCTGCCCCTCTTACCACTTGTGTTTTTGTGGTCTTTGGGGGTGATTGCTAGGAACCACCCCATCCTCACCACTGTCCTTTCTGAATCCTCCAAAGCCTTGCCCAGCTTTAGCCAAGGAAATGAAGAAGGTAACTTGGTGTCCACAGGGGTTCCCACCAACCTTAGTGTCCTGTGGCTGCTGCAGGCTCCTTAGCAGCTTGTGGTTCTGTAGATGTGGGTTCATATTGCGGTCGTTTGACCAGCATCAGGGTTAAATCCACCCTCTTAGCTTTGGGTAGCCCACTTTGAGGTTCTGCTCTCCTGACACTGGGAGTCTGATCACCCAAACCCAGTGACTTACAGATCTGGAATTATAGTCTGCATGTGACCCTTGCCACCCTCAGCTGTGTGTGTGGGTGTGAATGTGAGCACACAGCTGTTTCTGAGGCTGCTTTTGTTGGGGTGAGCAGGGCAACCTCGGGCAGCAAGCTGTTTGTCTCTAGTACTAAAGGGTGCTGCCCATCCTGGAAGCCTCCAGAAACACTGGTAACCAGGGCTTCGCAGGTCTCCACCTATTTTAGTCACTCTTCTCATCACTGAGATAAAATACTGGACACCCAAAGTTAAGGAAGAAAAGTTTCTTTGGCTGTTTGTAGAGGTTTCAGTCCATGGTCAGCTGGCTCCATGGCAGGGTGGCACAGCGGAGGAGCAGTGCAGAGGAGAGACAGTCCATAGTGGGCAGAAGGTGGCAAGAGGGCCAAGGCAAGCCTCCTTCTGTCCCTTCCTTATTTTGTATCCAGGCTGTCGGGATTGGGGCAGTGCCAAACTAATCAGTGGACCATTTAATTAATCATCCACCCTTAATCCTAGCGTTTAATCCTAGCATTGTATCATGAGTCAGTCACACTCTAAATTCAGCCACTTATTACAAAGCCCTACTTATGACAGCATGATGCTTTTGGGGGGGTACATCTAGACACAAGCCATGACACCACATAAACTCAGATCTGGTGGTCTGGAATTTTCAAGGATGACAGGACATTGAGTGGTGAGTGGTGGGCCTGGGGCTTGATTCTGGAGCATCAGAAGTAGATGGTCCTAGATAGTTGGTAGAATAGTGTCCCACAGACTCCTAGGTGTAAGAAGGACACATGCCTGGTCTGGGCTGTAGCAGGGACTGAGGGTCAGAGCTGTCCCCAGAGTCTCCTTGACAATGTCCAATGCTGGCTCAGTGCAGAGGGACTATACGTCCCCAGAAGGAGCAATGCTGGGGAAGGCGAGCCACCCCCTTGACTCTCGAGTGGCCTGGGAAGGTCAGAAAGACTGCTGGAGTATGGAGGTTAGTTCTGGAAGGTCTCCAGGGGCATGTGCCAAAACTGTGGTCCCAGGAGTGGCACTCTTTGCAGCCCATGAAACCTTAATGATAGGGGGCCTAGTAGGAGGTCCTGGAGACCAGACATGTCTCAGGAGGTCCTGATGATGATGAGCTGTGAGNGGGGGGGGGGGGCTGCTGGTACAGATGGGTCCTGGGAGGTCCTTATCACTGGGGACGTGGTTTGGAGGTGGTAGGAAACTCCTCTTCCTCTGGTCCTGAACTGTCTTCTCTCTTCAGTTTGCTGTACTGTTTCAGCACAGCCTGGAAATAGTCCCTGGATATGCCCTGAAACCTTCATTGTGTGAGCCAAACTCAACCTAACCTCTTCCCAAGTTGTTTATCTCATGTTTTATCATAGTGACAGAAAATTGACCAATACCAGGGCCCCTGTAGGTAAGGTCCCTGAACTTAGATCCTGGAAGATGCCTCACTGTGGCCCCGTTAGCCACCCCCTGAAGCAGGGGGCAGCAAGGGCTGTGGCCGTGGTGACCCCTGCTGCTCCAGATCTGCATTTACTCCCTGCCTGCAGTGTGTCTGGTGCTGACGCTGCAGGCCAACTTCTAAGGCCTCGGTGGGGATCCTCACAAACCTCCTCTCCCTTTCCTGCCGGGTGTCTGCCCTGCCTTGCAGCCAGGATGGTGTCCTGGGCACCTTGCAGTTCGTCTCTGTTGGTGCACCCAGAACCCTATGCTGTGTGGTGTCCAGGGAAGGTTTGAAAAAGCCCCCGGCATTTCTCATGAACAGATGGCCTTTATTCTGATGCAAAGATCAATGAATGAAAGCGCCACATTTCCAAAATTAGCCCTCTAATTTTGTGTGTTTCCTGTTTGGTCACCTGGCTTTGCTGCCAGCAGCATGGAGGCTGCCTTGGCCTGGAAGGGGTGCAGTAGTGGGCTGGGTGCCAGGTCTGAGGTATTTAACAGCCTTGTGGGTACAGAGCTCTCTGGGGCATCCTCTTGTGTCAGCATCACAGGCAGCCTCAAGAATGGTAATAAGTTACAGGGACATGATGTAGAGCACACTTAGGGCCTCCGGACTCCTATGCCTGCAGAAGGGGCCTGTTACATCAGTCCCCTGGCAGCCACCGAGGGCTGTCTATGCAGGGCCTCCTGTCAGCCCTTGGTGATTCAGACCTGGGTCAGATACAGTTATCAGGGACACACTCGGTCTCCTCCTCAAGCACAGGGCAGGGCGTGCCGTTGTTGGCGGGTTGCACACGGACGTACCGAGTTCTGACCTTGGTTCCCAGCTTCCCACAGGGACCTCTGCACAGGCCCCAGGGTGACCACAGGGACACCTCGCAGTCCAGTGGTGTTTCTGGAACTGAACGAAGCACAGAGATCTGTTAGGGGACAGATGGGCCCCACGTGCACACTGGCATCACAGAGTACAGGCCAAGCTGTGCTTCTTGGGACTGAGTCTGTAGATGCCCTGGTTGTAGGAGCCCTGTGGGGGCTCACTGTGACAGCACCAGTCCTTGTGCTGCCTTGACATTCATAGTCTCCTCATTTCTGAAGACCTGTGACAGTGGGTCCTTGGGGCGTGGGGTTTGTCCCCTGTGGAGTCCCAGTACTTCACTGTCATTGTTCCCTTTTCTCTATCCCGTTTCCATTATATTCACATATTTAAAAATCACCCACTTGTGGTTATGATTAAATCACCTGGTAATTCCCATGTTTCCAGGGTGCCCCTCAGACATTCTGGTTGCTAGGTAAAGAAGGGGCATAGCATGGTCTTGCCCCATCTAGTGTCAGCTCTCTGGGTGGAATTTTCCAGAATTCTCTCCCATTGGGTCCATGATGGTGTCCCCAAGCTGGCATGGCTGGCTCCATCCATACCCCCTTCTCCTCTCTATTATTCCCAGCCCATGTGGCTGGGGAGCCTGTGGATGGGCAGATGACCCTTCTTGGTTGGCAGAGTTGGGGGAGTGAGTGGTCCCATGGACATGTGCCTTGTATTTGTCTACCCACGTGGTTGTCTGTTCAGACAGACAAGCATCTGTGGTGGTCTAATGATGGACATAGAGTTGGTCTCCCATCAACCCTTGAATGCTTGGTACCAACTGGAGGGCTTCTCTCCTGTTGCTCTCCCCACTGCCCAGCTACAGCATGCAGGAATAGCAACCACGGTCAGGTTACCTGAGAGGCTGTCGATGATCTCATTGCCCCTGCTGACCAGGCCTGGGACTGGCGGAACAAAGGCCCTGGTGCTCTGCCGAAGTCGCGCCAGGGTTACTTTGGCCATGGGTGGCAGGGACTTCAGCCGTGGGTAGTAGAAAGAGTTTGCTGGGTGACTGGGCGAGGAGGATGTGATCTGGTGTGCAGAAGAAGAGGGCTGGCTCAGGGTCCAAGAAGCCCATCTGTATGCATGCGTACAACCCCGCATACCCACCAGCCCTAGGGTCCAGCAGGGCAAACCAGAAAGCAGAGCCCAGTCTAGGCTTGTCCTCATCCACCTTATTCACCAAATCTGTACTAGGCAACAGGGGGGCAAGTGTGTCTGAAGCGAGGGGGCTTTTGACAGGGATTCCTCACAATGCGTCTTTTGCTGGAATAAAGATCTTAAATTTACACATTTGCTGTTTGTTTTTTATCACATTGTGTCTGCCGGCACAGCTGCCGTGCTCGGCCAGCCTGAGTGTGGCTCTTCCCTGTGGTGCTGGCTTGGTCCTAGACATGACCGCAGGCTGGGCTCAGAGCTTCTGCCTAATAATCATTCTCAGGAGCCTCAGGTCCACCCACCTCGGTCACGGTGTCCTGCGGGATGGTCGCGAAGTTAGGGGAGGAGAAGGTGAAGCCACTATCCGTCCCAGCATCATGCGGGTAGAGGTCTAGAGCCACCTGCTCCTTCCAGCGGCCCCCCTCACACAGGTCCAGGCTGTCCACACCCACAAACCAGTCAGGGCTGGGAACAATGCGCACCACGAAGGACACCTGGGTACAGGTAGAGGCTCAGCCATGCAGCCTTGGGGACATCACCCTGCCCTCATACATGCACATGTGCACTTACATACATGTGTGCATGCACACACTTGCACCCCACTATGCTCACCAGAGAGTGCCTGGGATGCACCTCCAGCTCTGAGGCCATCTGCCCCATACCGCTGGGCACAGCAGGGGCCGAGAACACTGCATGCACGCTCTGCAGCTTCTCACCAGCAGCCTCGATTTCCTTCATCAGGGCCCAGGCCTCGCCCCGCTCTGCGAAGTCCCGCAGCCCATTGCTGGCGTACTCACTCTTCCTCCACATGGTGTAGTCAGAGCTGTGTGCTGTCCCTGTGGGGCCCAGCCCTGTGAGCTGCCCACCAACACAGGTGCCAACCCAGCTGCCACCCAGGGGACGCCACGTCCTCCTGAGCACCAACTCTCCTGGCTGAAGGGAAGAAGCCACATCTACCCCAGCATGGCACAGCGACAGCCACATCCACAGGTTGCTGGACACCTGACTGGTGACCAGCGAGGAGCCCGCCTTCCCTGATGGTGGCTGTCCTATTCTTACACCCCCAAGCCCAGGACAGCACCAGCCACTAACCAAAAGAACTTCACAATCCTCCTCTCAGCCCTTTCTCCCTCTGTTCTGGGGAGTGACCCAGGGTCTTCTCACTGAGCTACATCCCCAGCTCTTCTATTATTTTTCATTTTGAGACAGTTTCACTAAGTCACCCAGACTGGGCTTGAAGCTGTGACCCCCTGCGTCAGCCTCCCAGAGTGCAGGGATTGCAGGCGTGCACCAGCCTGCCAGCCACAAACATTTACTGAGTGGAAGTGCATCTGATGTGTAGTGCTGTGGTGCCCGGGGCTGTGCCTTCTCTGCAGGGGAAGCTGGAATGGAGGGACCCTTACCCAGCAACGAAGACCACTGTGCAGGCGGCCGGAACAGGGGATACTGCTTGGGGAAGGCCGTCTGGCTCCACTTGCCCGTGAAGGTAAGGCTGTACCTGGCCAGCTGCCGCGCTGTGCACACGGATTCCCCGCCCAGTGGTCGGCTGGTGGCATAGCGCAGGGAGGCCAGGAGGAGGGTGCACACAGCCCTGCACAGGGTCGTGGTAGTTGGGCTGTTCATGGCTGCCAGAGGGAGGGTGGTGTCATTCCAGACACCCTGCAGGGAGCCCCCGGAGCCCTGTGTGTGCTGCACATGCTCTGCCTCCCTGAGACCCCCGTGAGCTTTCGCAGATACCCCATCCTGGAAAGCAAGCCACACCAGGTTGCTGGTCAAGGTTGGGCCACCAGGTGTCCCCGAGAAATCCCAGACTCCCCAGAGGTTCACAAGGGCGCATGGCTCACCCATTCGCAGGGCGGATCTCTCGCCTTACTGCCCCACACGGGACCTCTGCTGCCAGCCTCTAGGATCCTGAAGGTTTAGGCACCCTGCCTGCCCAGCTTTTTCAGTGCCTGGCACTCACCAGTGAGGGGGTGGGGTGACGGCCTGTTGCACAGTCAGTCTGTCAGTCGTCAGAGCGAAGAATGGAGAATGGAGGAGAGCCGCGTGGGGTGCTGAGGAAGACTTGGGGTGCTGAGGAAGATGGGTGCTGAGCGCTGCTAGGCTCCAGCTCTGGCTGTCACTGCTTCCACTCTCCGTCTGGCCTGGCATAGCCCCACCCTGCTTTGTCTTTCCCTCCCTCCCTCCCTCCCTTCCTCCGCCCGCCCCCTCCCTCGCTCCTCCCTGCTGGGGGATGGGGTGGGGGTGAGTGCTGCTCTGAGGAGCCCAGGGCTGAATCCCAGGGGCCCAGACAGGGTCACTGCCCTGTTTACATCTTGCTGCAGGTGTGGCTGGAGAGCCCCTTCCTGGCCTGACCTGGTGGACTCCAGGCTTCAGCGACCCACAGCTCCACAGGGCAGGGAGGTCCTACCGCTGCCTGGAGGTATCAGGATCCCCATCCCTCCCAGAGGAATGGGGATCAGGTCAAGGGCCAGCCACAGAAAGGGCCCACCTTCCAGGGACCCCACATTTGTATGCTGACAGCACCCACCTGGGCACTTGCGGAGGGCAGAGGCTGACCAAGGCCTTCACCACGTCACCATCTGTGGGGGCAAGCTAAGGGCCTCTGCGGTTTATCACTGCTCAGCGTCAGGAAGTTGTTTCCAGACACCCTGTCATGGGGTCTAGGAGCTGTGGAGCTTGCTCAATCGCCTGGCCCTCCCTGCTTGTCAGAGTCCCCAGAGAGCTTCCAAGCTTAAACAAAACCCATTCTGAGTTTTGTTTCAATGTCTCACATAAGCAGACAGAGAGAAAAAATAAATCCAGCAAAGACTGAATGCAAACAAATAGTGATGTAACCTGCATTTCAAGTAAATACTGTGGTCACAGAGCAGCAAGAGAGAAAAAGTATCCAGACTGCAGTCTGTGGTGGCGGCGGTCTCTGGTCACAGGGCTGCTTTCCACTCCCCAGCATCGTGGAGGACGCTGGCAGCCGCATGTGTGGGTACCGTCTGTTGGTGCCCCTCACGGTCTAAGCCCGTGGGCTCAGAACACTCATTGACTCACTTTAAGCTAACAAAATCAGGCTATTATACATTAATATGTGGGGCATGTTTTATTAAAAAGGAGCTGCGTACTTCAAGATAAAACTCCTTCGAACTCAGGCAAGGAAGGGCTGGGGAGATGGCTCGGTGGAGTAAGTGCTTGCCTGTCAAGCACAGGGGCCTGAGTTCAATCCCCGGTTCTCTGTGCTGTGATGCCCTGATGGGTGGTGTGGGGGTGTGCAGCCCTGAGCCAGTGTAGTGGGGGCTGACGTTTTGCCAGAAGCCCTCATCCCGGGGACTCCAGGTGGGTGGGAGGACAGCAGTGTAGGCTGAGCTCCGCTAGTAGTACAGTTTGCTCAGGACCGCCAAGGACGGGGCCTTCCTCGAGGTCAGCCTACAGACGCTACTGAGCTAGTATCCAGGCAGGACAGTGAGGGTGGTGCTGTGGCCATGGACCAGCGTCTACAGGGCCAGCACCACATGCCTGTCTGTACCCTGCCCATAGTGGCATCCCCTGTCCCCTATCCTTCCTGTCCCTGCTGTGGGTCAGGTTGGTGTGCACACCCTGGGGTGTTGGCAGGTTTTGAAGGCAAGTATTCACTCAGTAAGCCACTGGTCGTGGCCTCCCACAGGTCCCAGGGCACTCTCAAGTTCCTCCACAGCTGGGGCTGGGGTGGGGATCTAGTGACTGCAGGATAGTGCTTGTCTACTCTGTCCCCTGTGTGGGGCCCAGAGCCTGCAGTACTCTAAGGGGCTATTTGAGTCCCAGCCAGCCTGTGGATACCAGCCAGGGTGGGGTCATTGCACAACAGGGGCTTTCAGGGCATGGCCTGTGCCCTAGGGCACTGTTGACTCAGCCTGGAGCCCCCCTCACCCCATGGGCACATTTGGTCAGCTGCAGGGGCCACACCCACCACAGGTACAGACTCCTACCCTGGACCAGGCTCCAGATGAGCCCTGGCCTCTGGCCTCACTCAGGCCAAGAGGCTGCTCCTTCACAGGGCCTCAGAGTCCTGGGCAGGGGCTATGTGGTTCTCCGCCTACCCCCTCACTCCTCTCAGCCCTCACAGACCACCACCACCCTGCCTGGGCCTTTGGAGCCCTTATGGGCTCCTCTCCCAAGACACTTCTTCCCAGCAGGCTGTTTCCTGTCCGGTGGCCTGGGAAGCCCCCCTCTCACCACCCAGCCCAGAGGAGCACCCAGTCTCCCCTGCACACACAGCACAGTGTTGGGTTCCATCCAGGCTCTTGAGGAGGAAGCCCAGCCAGGGTCAACAGACAGGGATTTGCTGCACGGTGTTAAGTGGCCTGCAGAGGCATTGCGAGCTTTCAGCATACTGGACAGGGCTTCCAGGGCTGCCCAGAAGCAGCCAAGGCTGAGTTGGCCTCACTCCCCTGCCCAGAAGCCACCCAGGGCAGCGCCTTCTGTGCCCCCCTTGTGCCAGTGTTCAGGGTGCATTCTGCCAAGCACTTCTGATGCACAGTCAGAACTGGTTTGGTCTGTGGGCCAAGTCCTTGTGTTCAGTTTGTGAAGAGCCCCAAGGAGGAAGAGTGGGTGAGCCTATACCTGTCCCCTTTGCTGCAATCTGGCCCTGTAATGCCCACTGCCATCGTGCCTGGGCTAGCACAGGCACCTGCAGCCTTCTGGGCCTGGTGAACATGGGTTGGGCGGGGGACTGACTGCTGCCAGTAGGCAGTGGGCAGTGAGTTCAAGGCCAGCCTGGGCTACAAAGTGAGTTCAAGGTCAGCCTGAACTGGAAAGTGAGACCCTGTCTCAAAAAGACCTCCCGTCAAAAAGAATACCAAAAAAGCACTGGGTTCTCAGCACAACTGCAGAACTCCTTCATCAAATCAGAGGAAACTGACAAAAATGTCATTTTTTCAGTACTCAAGATATTAAAGACGTTAGCAGTCTATGAGAAGCAATTTCATCAAGAAAATTGGCAAATTGTGGTAAAAACAAGCTTTGTGACACTTAAACACCCCTGCCTCAAGCTCGGTAGCCACAGGAACTCACAACCCACATCTGGGTGACACATGGCCTGAGGCCTTGGGACTGGAGTGAAGCCACGAAGCTCCCCCAGGGCAGTCTGTCCAGCCTGTCTCAGAGGTTCCCTGGGGAAACTACCTGTGACCCAGCTCGTGACCCAGCTCGGAGCTTGCCTGGTGGAATGGGGATTCCTTGGACAGTGGCAGACACTCAGAGTTCACTGCCTGAAATCCATGGGTGTCATGGAGCTGCCCTTGGTGGTGGCTGACTTGCCATAAACAGGCAAATCTGGGAAATGTGTTCCTGGGGAGCTTCAAAAATTCCAACCTACTCTGGGGATTTGAAGGCTATATACATCCCCAGGCTATGCACAGCCCAGGAAGCCCTCCCCTCTGCTACTCTGCATGCGGCATTGAAAGTGAATGCTATCACCGGAGGAGGGTGCACTGCCCAGCAAGCCCCACAGGTTCAGGCCCCAAGATCGGAGAAGCGCCAGAGTGCCCCCTGTTATGATATCCTGACTGCTGAGTTAACTAGGGAGGGGCTGGCCACACGTGGGAAAGAATACAGATTTTTAGAACTCAAAAAACAGATTGCTACAGGCAACAGCAGCAGCAAGCCCTGGGAAGCGAGGATCTGATTAGAGAATTACCATAATCAACAAAAACAGTATGAGACAGGCAAAAACACAGGGAAGTAGGCCACATGGGGAACACAGCTGTTGCAGAAACCTGCGGAAGCTCCGACCCGGACACAGGACAAAGACTGCTCCAAGAACTCCAGGAAGCAGCAATGTCTAATCACTGCAAGAGACAGTGGGCTTGGGGCCAGGGAGATGGCTTACTAGAATAAGCACTTGCCTAGTAAGCACAAGGGCCTGAGTTCAATCCCTGGTTCCACCAAAGAGAGAGAGAGACAGACAGACAGACAGTGGGCTTACCAAGGGGAGAAGCCAGCAAAAGGCAAAGCTGTAGGGGAAAACTTGGGGTTGCAAAGTACAGTAGCTGAGCTAAGAGCTCAGTGGGAGATTTGAGCAGATGGAATAAATAGTCCACCAAAAGGAAATAGGTCATTGAGACCATCTCGTCTGGGAAGTACATTATCCTACACACCCACGCAGAGACCCACACTGAGTCACTTGCAAGGGGCAAGGGGGTCTCAGGACAAGGCCTGGCTTCACACCAGGGATCATAGCAGCCTGGAGGTGACACATTCGCAGTGCTGGCTGAGAGTAAAATTGCCATCCCAGAAGTTCCTTTGTGAAAGTTCAGTCCTTCAGAAATAAAGGTATTCCAGGCTCTCAAGCCCAGAATTCTTCCTGAGGAAGCCTACCCCACAAGAAACACTACAGGGAAAACTCTAGCCGGGTGGCCTAGAGGTCATTTCTGCATTCAAATGAAAAGCCTAAATTGGTAAATTGCAGCTCTGTTAGCAGTCCAGATGTCACCAGATAACGCTGGATTGTCAACAGCTGACACAGGCAGCTTCTGGTTGTTGTTGCTGTCAGATGGTCAGTTTACAGGACTTTTGGGTCCCACCCTGAGCAGTCTCCAGGAACCAAAACAAGTATACTGCCTGTGCTGCAGTACCCTAGAGGAAGCTCCGCTCGGCCGGCTGGGAGAAATGGCCAGGGCCGTTTAGATTGCAGCTTATGTACAGCGGCAGGCCTGTGATTGGTCCAAATGCAGTCCCCTAATTTGTGCAGGACTTGAGGACAAGCTTGAGAGGGTGAGGATAGAGCCAAGGGGTCTTTCAGAAGGGTCGCTGTAGGGTTGGGAATATTAGTGGGTCCAGATCCTTTCCTCTCACTTTTAGCCATGCTAAGGCATCCTTCCCTTCCAAAAAAGTCAAAAGCAGCATCTGAGGTGGGGTGGGTGGCTGACACTGTGCTGATCATTGATTTGCAACTGTGTTGGAGCAGAATGCAAGAGGGTGGATGCTGGGTAGCCAGGGAAGACGAAGGTGGGGCTCAGAGGTGGGGCATGGGAAAGCCAGATGCTTCCCACCTGTCTCAAAGGGACACAGCACAAAAATGACATGAAAGGAGAAATCGTGGCAAGAGAATGGCACAGCTACGTGAAGGGACATGATGGGCAGAAAGTACCAGCAGCCTGTCTCTGCTCGTGGGTGACACCTGCCCATAGGACCTGCTGATTTCGCTGTTCGGGGTGCTAGAATCTGAAACAGCTGCATCCCACAGTTGGTAGTACCACCTCCAACCTCCTGGTAGGCAGCTGCACACATGTCCCTGGAGGAGGTGGCACCACTCCACAGGAGCCAGAGCAGTGCAGAGGCAGGTGGCCATTGACATGCCTCCAATTCCAAGGGCTGCCAGAGTTGGAGACTTTTCTTCTCCATTTCTCTTTTTCCCTGTAGGGAGCCAGTCATGAAAGACTAGGTAGTTGGAAAGGAACTCACTAAGCGAGAAAAGCTAAAAAGAGACACCGTGTGCCCTGGCAAGATGCAGGCTCAGAAAAGACAGAGAAAACCTGGAGTCAGCACCTCAGGCTGATTCCTGCCTCAACACAGAGACAGCTCTCAACCAACACAAGACAGTAACAATAAAAACAACACAAACTGTGGACAAGGGAGAGAATCTGACTCCTAGAAATTATGACATTAATGGATTCCAGTGTCCGCTTTTTAACAAAAATTTCAAGGACTAAAAGAAACAGGGATTGGTGATGCATTTAAAGAAAAGAATAAGTAGAACTCGTCCCTGGAAAAGACTGGATGGCAGGTATGCTGAGCAAAGACAAAATAACTGTCTTTGAGATGTTGGTAAGGGAAGATGTGGATAAGGTCAATGGCATCATGAATAAATGAAACACAAATATGACAGAGATGTGAAATCTAAAGAGAAACCGAAATGAAATTCTGGCGCTGAAAAGTACAATAATGAAAATGATTTGAACTGACAGAAGACTCAGATATTATACCATGGCCGAGGGCATTTGTCACACTGTAGACTCTCTGAGGGACATGCTCAGGACCGGGTGACATGACAGGACACCAGATGATGACTTGAGCTGGCAAAGAAATGATCTGTCAAAACAGATAACATATGGGCCATCAGGAAGTTGTGACATTCATGTGGCAGAGGCTAAAACTGCACCTCTTCGTGTTCTAAGTGACTGACGGACATTTTGTACATAACTTAAGAGTCTAAGGTATTTTAGAGAGCTAGGTTATTTTTGAGCACACAGCATATGAAGATCTAATTTTATGGTATAAGCAACTGAAAGAGGCGGGGACAGATCTTTAAGAGAAGAGAGATTTGATGTCATTGATGTTAAGCTGGTTTAAATTCAAATCAATGTGTTATAACTTTAGGATGCTAGTGAAATCTCCAGAGTAACCACTCAGAAAATAGCTATAGAATATACACAAAAGGGAATGAACATGGAACATAAACATGTCACTGAAGAAATCAACTATGCACCTGAAGACAGTAAGGTAAGAAATGAGGTACAGAGATGCTGTAAGGCAAGTTGAAAACAGGTTGTGAGAGGACAGAAGTAAGTCTTCCTCCTGGTATTACTGTAAATCAAGTGGATGAAGCTCTGTGGCCAGAAGACAAGGGTTCACAGTGTGGTAAAAGCGCATGCTCCAATTCCGTGCTGTCCACAAGAGACCGCTTGATGCACACACAATCTGGCTGGTAGCAGCAGACAGAGAAGGTGTCCCAGGAGAATAATTATTAGAAGAGAGAAGGGTGGCTGCAAAATGGCTTTAAGGCAGGAAAGAGTACAAAAACAAGAATAGTACATTTTAATAAAAAGTTCAAGGGGGCCTGCCCCTTAGCTCAGTTCTTTAAGTGGCTGCTTCAACAAAGCAGTCAGGCTCAGGTTGCTGTGGTTCGATCCCCACAACCCAAGCCAGCCAAACCTGCCCTGAAGGCATTCGGAGGGAAAAAAAAGTTAAATGTAGCAAAAAGAACAATTACAAACATTTTATGCCCATTTACATGAACTAGAAGCTGAGCAGAAGAAGGCAGAAACTGCGGCTCCAGAGACCTCAGCACAACGCCTTGACCAAGGGCAGGAGCAGCAGCCGGGGCTGAGTGAGGCCACGGAGGACTTAGGCCACACAGTGAGCTACTGAGGTCTGCAGACCACACAGCTCACGCGCAGCCTCTTCCCAAGCCCATCAGAACCTGTGCTAGGAGGTGGCTGAATCTCAGTAGAACTCGCAGTTCTACTGTGAATGTCATGCAGTGTCTTTTACAAGGAGAAATTACCAATTTTTGGAAATTAAACAACACACTCTTATACAACCAGGGGTTCAAAGAAGAAATCACAGAAGATTGAGAATATACCTGGGAATAAGTAGAAAAAAAAAATAAAACCACTAGAATTTATACCCAAAGAAGGGCAAAAAGGGAAATAGCTATAAACACTTGCATTAAAAAATAACAAAGATCTAAAATCAATAGCTAACCTTACAATTTAAGGTAGAAAAAGAACTAACCCAAAGCTAGCAGAAGGAAAGACACTAAAAATCAGGACCGAGATCAGTGAAATAGAAAAGCAGGAGGCAAAGGCAAAGGAACCAAAGTCGGTTCTTTGAAAAGACCAACAAAATTGACCACTTCTGCACTAAGAGTACTTTCACAGAACACAAAACTTGCAAGGCTGAATGATGAAGGATTTTTTTTCCTGGCTCAGGATGCTTTAAGGGCAGCTCTGGTAAGGCAGGAGGATCTGGGGATCGAACCACAGTATCCTGAGGCTGACTGCCTTCACCTAAGCAGACACTTAAACAACTGAGCTAATGGGCAGGCCCCCCAAGCCTGAATGATGAAGAGAAAATCTGAACAAGCTGTAATTAACATAGGGGTGGTCAGTAACAAAAAGTCTCTCAGAGAAATTCCCTGAGCTGGGCCTGGTGCACATGCCTGTAATCCTAGCACTTGGGAAGAAGAGGCATGAGGACAGCTGCTTTAGGCAAGCCTGAGCTGCATAATAACCTCAAGGCCAGCCCTAGAATATACAGCAAGACCATGTTTCAACAAAACAAAACAAAATCCCTAGGCCTGATGTGCCACTCCTCGGATTTGTCCAAAAAATGAAGGAGCACTTCCTAACACGTTTTATGAAGCCAGAATTCCCCTTATGCTAAAGCCAGACAAACACTAAAAAAAAGAAAAAAGAAAAGAAAAGAAAACCACAGACCAGAATTCCTGACGAACACAGATGCAAAAGACTTCAGTGGAAGACTAATCAAATTCCCCTGAGCCTTGGGAGGATGCTAGCCACGGCAGGGTAACTGCTTTGGAGCGGCGGAATGGCCCAGCATAAGGAAACAGTTTTGCCTAGCAAGCGCAAGGGCCTGAGTTCAATCCCCAGTTTTGTTGTGTGCTAAAATAAAAAAGTAAGCCCGGTGTGGTGGCGTGCACCTGTTAACTCTAGTACTCAGGAGGCTGAGACGGGGGTGACTGCAAGTGCAAAATCAGCCTGGACTACACAGTGAGCTCAAGGCCAGCCTGAACTACATAGTGAGGCCCTGTCTCAAAAAGACAAAATGAATAATAAATAAGTAAAATGGACACATTTAAAAAAAAACCTAAGGAAATAAGCCACATAGTCATTTTCATTGATTCAGAAAAAAAGCATTTAACAAATCTATACTTTCAAATAATGACAATACCCTTGGAAAACTATAAATAGAAGGAAACAACCAAAATTAAAAAGTAAGATTAGTAATACATAAAACTAGAAATGTCTGCGTGTGTGTGTGTGTGTGTGTGTGTGTGTGTGTGGTACTGGCGAGTGAACCCGTGACCTTGTGCATCCAAGCTAGCACCCACCACTGAGCTACATCCCCAAGCCTGCTTATTTGCTGCGACACAGGCGAAGGGGCTTGCCCTGGCTGTTCTCAGAGTGCAATCATCCTTCCTCAGTCTTCCAGGAAACTGAACCAACAGGCATGTGCCACTGTGCCTGGCCTATAAAATGCTTAAAAGAACACATATGGCAAAGTTTTACAACATTGGTTGACAATGATTTCCTAGAAATGACACAAAGCACAGGAAACAAAAACATGAGAATTAGAATGTATGCATAAAAGATAGTATCAATGGAATAAAAAGGCAGCTCACAAAATGGAACAAAAAATTATATCTCTAATAAATATGAATATCCATAATAGATAAAAACTCCTAAAACTCAACAGAAAGCTGAAAGAACCAATTCAAAAATGGTATAAAACTTGAATAATTGTTTATCTAAAAATGATACACAAATGGCCAATAAGTACACTAAAAACCAGACTGGAAGGCCAAGGCAGAACAGGTATAGGTCAAACCCAGCAATTTGTGTCTCAAAATAAAAAAAATAATAAATTTTAAAACAATTGGGGATTTAGCTCAATGTGAAGGCCTGAGTTCAACCCCCAAACCAAACCTAAGCACAACACAGTTATCACAAGGGCGAGGTGAACCGAAGCCAAGCCTGAGAGGCCCCCTCACACTCTACCAGGCCCTGAGCACAGCCAGAGGATAATATGCGTTTACACAGCATGCAGAGCCTGGCCCGGCGCCCGCGGGGTGCACTATAGGGTGGCTGCCACTCGAAGCGGCCCAGGGCTCAGGGCGCCCCGAGAGGGCAGCGGGTTCCTCCCGGGGGCAGGGCTGCGACTCTCACCCACTTGTGTCACCAGATGCCAGCCCTCCGAGGACTGCAGACACTCCAGGGACATCCTGGCTCCTCCCCATTTGCTTTCAGCTGGGGGTGGATGATAGCAGGAAGCCCCTGCATCCCTGTCCTTGCTTGCCATGTGGTCCACTGGTTTTAGGGACAGGAGCAGCTAGCTAGCTAGAGGGACAGTGTGGGGGGATCAACCCCCACCTGAGAGAGAAAGCCCTGCAGGGTCTCCAGGCAGTTGGAGTGGCGCGAGGAAGCTAGTTCGGGGTCCTCATGGGGGTGAGTAAAGACAGCCAGGATGTGGGGGGCAGGGAGAAGGTACTGCCTCCCCACCCAGGACACAGGCCACTTGGGGGGCATGGATCTAGTACCCCCACTTCTCCTCAGCTCCACCAGCACCTGGTGCAGCCAGAGGTCCTGGAGAGGCCCTCCACCTCCCCTGCTGGACCCTCCCAGCCTGGAAACTCTGAGTTTCTGCGAGTTGCCCTGGCCGCCCTGTGGCCTACTTCTGGAGCACAGTGGAAATGTGGGTCAGCCTTGCTCACCTGGCAAGGGGCCAGGGCTGTGGAAGGAAAAACACCAAGCAGCTGCTGGCTGAGCCCGGCCCAGCCTTGTGGCTGTCACTGCGTACAGCGGGGCTGCAGGGCTGGCCTGGGTCCTCTCTGTGGCCTTCTGTCCTGGACTGGCCTGCAGGCTTGCTGACTCCCAGCACCTCAGGGTGCCCTCTCTCTGGACCTCGGCCTGGCTGCTCTGGCTCCTGCTGCCAGGTCCATACTACTCCAGGGTCTCCGCCCTGGGTCCCTCCTGCTGTCCTATGGCAGAGGGGGCAGAGCTTGCCTATGGCCAGAGCCCAGGACTGCCCTGTGGAGGGGCTGAGCCCATGTTCCGAGGACCTGGCTCCCCTTCCTTGTAGGAATTCTCACAGATGTAGTGAGTGGAGACAGTGAATCTCCTTATTGAAAATCAGAAAGCCACCCTTTCCCCAGCCATCCACAGGAAGGATGAGCCAGACCCGCGCTATGCCTGGGCAATGCTGAGGGCAAGGGGTTGTCAGCCATGGAAGATGAGAGGACAGGCCCCCACCGCACCAGCCCTAACTTCAAGAAAACTAGTTCTGAAATCCCTTGGCCCAGGAGAGGAGCTAGTCCCTGCGCCCTGCCCCCTGGCTCCTGCAGTGCTCCCACTTCAGTCCCAACCTGCCTGGCAGGAAGTGGACCCAGCTGCGTCCTTTCGCTCCATGGAGGGGTAGGGATGTCAGCCCATACAGCCCTGCCAGCCAAGCATGAAGGCCTTGGTATGCAACGTGTGGAGGCTGCCTGGGGTGGGGTGGGCTGGCTTCCCATGCCCATGCCTACTCCCGAGGGCACTGGCCACTCCCTGGGTTGCCATTGGACTGGGCATGGGGTGAGCAGGATGTGCCCCCACTGTCCTGTCTCCAAGGGTTGTGCCTTGCCAAGATCCTACTCCCAGCAGGATAGAGCACATGAACATTCAGGAGACACTCGGGACATTGCCTCACGGATAGTGGTCAGCCCAGGGTGACAGCTGCGTGCTCTAACTGGCTACAACTCCCTCCCCACCCTAGGGACCCTTCTGCAAGAAGCAGTCCTGAGCTGAGCAGTGGCAGCTCCTGTGGGTAGCCAGTGATCTGCACTGGGCTCCTGTGGCTGACATCCACTTTGTCTCCTGTGCAGCTGTGAAGCCTGCGTACCAGGATCCTGAACCCTGAACGCTTCCCTGGACCCCTGGTGGCCACTTACGCACTGGGGTTCCACATGACTGTGTGGGGGCAGTAAGGGCCTGCTACTGATTGATACAGTGTGTGAACTTGAGAAGTTTATAAGTTTAATTAAGTGACCTAGCACAGAGCCAGGGTTGGTACTTTGTAAACATCCTCATCCTGTGGAAGAGAAGGGGATGGACCTATGTGAGTTCGACATCCCCAGCCCAGGGAAGCCTGCTAGTAATATAAGGAGGGGAGAGGGGCTTGTTAGCTGCAGCAGCTGCTGCCCTCCCTTGCTCTTTGCTCTTCTCCACTGCCAGGAATTGCTGCCCTCTGCCATGTACTGCTCTGCCTTAGAGCCAACCGAGTATGGATTGAAACTTCCGCTAACTGTTACATGACTAAGATGTAAGTTCCAAACTCCTCTGTGGCAAGCAACACAAGAACTAAACACATAAACCCAGCTGGAAGGCCAGGCAGGGCAATGAGGAGCAGACAACTACCAAATCCTGGCAAGTCTCTGTGGCAGACCCTGGGGCAGCGGAGAAGTGCATTGCACAGGGCAGTCTACACGTTTCTCACCAAGAATAGAAATTTCAGGGCCAGCAAGATAGCTTAGCAGACTAAGCGCCTACCTAGGCAAGGACAGGGACCATGGTTCAATCCCTGGCACCACAGGCCGAGCCAGCCCCGTCTCCCACATGCTAAGCCAGTGACTGAGTCTAGGTGTGGTGGCTCATGCCTATAATCCTGGCACTGGGGAGGCTGAAAACAGGAGGATCGCCACGAGTCTTAGCTGCATAGTGAGACCCTGTGCCAGATACATAAGAATAGAGTCTTCATGAGTCATGTCTGTTATATATCTGGCTGCAAAGAAAATTTCAATGAGCTTAAAAAGGTTAATAAAGATATTTTAACCCTTCCACCTGGGTGAGTTCTACATAGCTGTGACCCAAGCTCTCTAGAGACTGAGGCAGGAGGATTGCAAGCTTGAGCCTATTGCAGGCAACTTCGTGCTTCAGCAAAACCTTCTCTCAACTCTTAAAATAAAAATATAATTCAATAAAATTTAAAATACAAACAAATAGCATCACCCTTCTTCCTAAAAGTCAACCACCCAGAACTAAGGAACACATTCCTAACTACCCTTAGACAAATAGGATCAAGTCTAAGCCCTGTACTCAGGCATGTAGTGGAGATGCTTGGGTCTTCCCAGAGCTGAGGGCTCAGCGGGCACAGCGCCACCCAGCACACGCTCACCATTCTTCACAGCACGAAAGAATGGAGAGCGTTCGTGTCCATTCAAGGTAAGGATGAAAACAAACACATTGTAAATGGTAGGGGAATCGCTTCTCAGCCTTTGGTTAAGATCAAGTGTAAAAGGTAAGGGGAATTGTGGGGTTAAAACCAGAAAGTATGCGAGGCAGAATATGCGCAAGAGAGAAATGGCTGGGGTTGTCCCCTAAAATCTATAGCACTCGCCAGCCCTGGCCAGAGCCTGGTGCAGAGCCCGCTCCTGTGGAGAAGGTACGTGTAAATGCAAAGACACCACAAACCACAAGAGAGAAGGGACTCACGCACACATGGGTCCAGGCCAGCAGCTGGGAGGCCAGACTGCAGAAAGCAGGTCGTTTTCAGTGGGTAGAAACTGCCAAAATGAACTTGAATCCTAGGAAAGCATGACTCAGTGAAGAGGAGAACCTGAAAAGGTGGCACTAAATGAACCAGTGAGGAAGCCTCCAGGAACAGATGTCCGGGCCAGTTCTGGTCTGACCCCTGCTTGAGAAGTCTGCCAGCATCGTGTCGTCTTCCGAGCATGAAGAGATGGAAAATCTGTAGCTCGTCCCAGACAGCTAATATAACAAAGTACCAAAACCAGATGTGGGGCACAAGGAGCAAACCCTTAGACAAATGTCACCCCCGTGCGGTGCCGGGAACTGAGCCCAGGACCTTCCCCCTGAACTGTGTCCCTGGCCCCTTTGTTTTATTTTTTATTTTGAGGCAAAATCTTGCTGAATTGCATAGGCTGGATTTGAGCTTCTAACCCGCCTACCTTAACCCCTCTAGAGTACAGGGATTATAGACATGCATCATCACACCTCGCAGGACAAATGCCATTTTTAAATGAAAATGCAAAATTAAAGTAAGAGAATAGCAAACAGAACCCAATAAAATATCTGTAGAATTGTGCATCATGAGCAAGTAGATCTCAGGAGATGGCTCAATGAAAACTGAAGTCATAGTATTAACAGCAAGCCAAAATGATAGACATGAAATTTCATGAAATCCAGAAACCATTATGAATCTACAGATAACTAAAATAGGAAACCCCTGCAGGCTCTGCTGCGCCAGGTGGAGACCCTGGCTGGCACAGGCTCCCGACGGGCAGTGTGGGTGGCTGATGTGCCCCTTTCCTCAGAGACCGCAGCGTGGGCGGCGAGCATGTGGCACATGCAGCTGAGTTGTTTTCTAAAGTAAAACCTCAGCATTTAGGTTTAATTGCAGTTGGCGCTTCGCAATAAGGAAGTGAGGTTTGGGTCCCAGTTTAGGCACTTGGTCCCTCCCTAGGAAGCTTGCTCTCACTGCTCTTGCAGATCCAGGAAGATAGTAAAATAAACGAGTGACAGAAACATCAGAAAAAGATAATATAGTTTGCTTTGTTCGTGACATGATTATAAGTCTTCAAACTCCTTCAATTTTTTTTCATTTATTTATTTGGTACAGGGTCTCAGTAAGCAGCTCGGACTCATAGCAATCCTCCTGTTTTCAGCCTCCCCAGTGCTGGGATTGCAGGTGTGTGCCACCACGCCCAGTCTCAGGGGCTGACGCAGTGCACCCCCGGGGCGGGGCTGATGGGGCATGTGGTTCTGGGGATTGAACTCTGGTCCTTGCACTTGCCTACGCACGCACTCAGTCCACTGAGCTATCTCACCAGCCTTTCCCTCAAATTTTATTTAAAACTCAATAAGAAAATTTAAAATAAGATGAGCATACAAGCGGTTGTGACTGCTGCTCCTCCAGAAATAAAAACAGAGAAATGCTCCATGGATGACAGACACAGTGAAGGGGAGACACACAGATGCAGGATGAACTGCCAGCTGTACCTACCTGGTCCCCAGAGCCCATGGCACCCAGTGACCCCTGCGCAGGCCAGCCTCCTCTCACCCTTGGAGACTTTCTAGGGCAGCTCTGGGAAGGGGCCTTCAGTGCCTTGTGGGGTGGGAACAATCAACATCAACGGGGAGCCACTGCCAAGGGGGAGGGGCCAAGCCGTCTGCCTACAGCACAGAGGTCCTGGAGATCGGGAGAAGGAGACAGGCTCATGGGAGGGGAGCCCCAGGCAGGCGAATGGACAGGAGGGTGGGCTTCACGTCCCAAGCAGCATGCACCCCTGCAAGCTCACCCCTCAGCAGATAAGGCAGTAACTTCGGGCTCCTGCAGCAGAGCAAGTGTGTTGGTCTGGAGAGGAGGAGAAATGAGTGTCACTGTCACTGCTGGCTCACAGACCCCCCACAGCCTACAGGCAGGACTGTCATTCTGATGGGCAGATGTGGAAACTGAGGCACTGAGGCTGAGTCACTGTCCTCGGTCATGGGTGACCTGCCATTTACAGCATGCAGTGGCTGAGGAGCACCCAAGATGGGCTTTGATGGCTGTACTCTCCTCGTTGCCCAATAAGCTCCGGATACTAAGGTCCCACTGTCCACACGGGGACACGGCTAGGGCTGAGGAATCACAGGACTATCGGGACTTGTGGATGACAATGACTCCATCAGACCAGAGTGAGAAGGGCCCAGCGCTCTGAGTAACTGCTTCAGGGGGGCGGGAGCACCCTTGGGCTTTGATGAGCAGGCGAGAAGCTGGGAGCCACGACTGGGGGCTTTGGCTGAGTGGCACACAGGCTGCGGGGCCCGGAGGCTGGGTGACCCGAGGCCCCAGAGAGGTCCTGGTGTGGGCAGCCGGCTGCACACCCAGTCCACCACCCTGTGTCTTCCTCCGCCGTGACCTTATCACTCTGCTGAGCCTGTAGAGCCGTGAGCTCATGCGTGGGGAATGCACCCTGACAGTCACCCAGCACACAGCTGCTCCTCATCAGCATGGCCTGCCCCCACGGCCGTGGGGTCTCTCGGGGGCCTCCCCTCCTTCCTGTCAGCCTGGTGTGGGTGTGTGGGGTCCCTCATGCCCCTGAGGCCTTGTTCCTGCCTGGTCCTCCTGTCCCAGCACCACCTAGCTTGAGGTCGGGGGGGGGTGCCTTTTCTGAGGGTGTAGGGTTGGTTCTGAGGCCATGCAGGTAGGGAACTGGGGCTCTGCCTGCATCCCTGCCCCCTCCCATCCCCGCCTCTCACAAGAATACAGGAAAGGCTCACAGCCCCCAGCCCCTCTGGACAGCCCAGACTGCGCCCAGCACACAGGAAGGCCCTGGAGCCAGGGGTTCTGGGCAGGGAGTTGGGCACCACAGACGGTGCTGGCAGAGCCCTCACCCTCCTCACCCTGGGGTCTGTGCCTGTCACCCCAGGGCTGCTCCACCAGGCAGGGGCTGGTAGTGGGTGCCAGGCCAAGGCAGGAAGCATGCCAGCTTCCACGGGTGCTCCACAGGGTCGTGGGCACGGTGTCCAGCACAGCATGCTCATCTTTCCAGATGACCTGGTGCCCTCAGCCCTGGCTCCCAGTGCACCTCGGGCCGCGCCTCAGGCTGCTCACGCGCTGACAGAGCACTGCATGAAACGGGGCGGGAAGCCCAGGGCTGAGCACGGCAAGGAGCTTCCAGCAAGGACTCCTCTCCCCTTGCTTCTCCCAGGCGCCCCAGCCAGCCTCTATGCCAGTGCTCCGTGCCATCTTCTCTGCGGTGTGCTCAGAGAGAACCTCCTCTGCCCGGCCTCTCCCTCTAGACTTCTGCTCAGCTCCATGCAGTAGGGACGAGGTGTCACGGGCTTCTAGAAGACAAAACCTTCAAGCTGCAGGCAGCACTGTGTTCCTGGCCTTACAACTCATGTCCCTGCTGCATGTAACATTCTTTCTACGTAAGTGCCCTTCAAGTCCTCACCCATGGAGCACCAGAAGTCCAGAGCCCAATCTCATCTGTGGGGATGGAGTGAGCCGAGAGCCACCCTGTGTGCTCCTGGCCTCCTTCCAGTCCTCAAGGCTGGCCGCGCATGGGGAGAAGGGGCTTAAGGTGCCGAGAGCCCCACAGCCCTCAGGGAGGCAGCGTGCGGCCACGAGGCCGGGTGTCCTTGCCCAGACTGCACATCCTGGAGAGGCCTGTGTGGGCCTTGGAGGAGACCAGCTGCAGGCCCCTGCGTGCAGGAGTCTCTACTGGCCTCGGTCCATGGCACTGGCCCTGGGAAAAATGCGCTCCAAAGACACAGAGCCTGGAACAGCAAAAGGACACATCTGCTACCGTAACTCCCCATCGCAGATGTTTGCTAAAGCAGCAGAAATGGATAAAGACCCCCCAGCCCCCAGATGCCCCCGCCCTCAGCAGCCTACTGTGTGGTGTGGACCTGCTGTTTGGGACACCTGTCCATGGCACCTTCCCCGGGCGACATCTGCAGGCCGGCCTGCTCTGCTGCAGGGGCTAGAAGCCCTCCTTCTCACAGGAAGCCACTTCCCCAGGAGCAGGACGGGGTGGGACTGTCCCTCAGAGTGGCCTTGGCTGCTGTGAATGATGCCGTGTGACTGTGGGATGCCTGTGTGGATGGATGCTTGTGAGTCACTTGTGCCTGCGCCTGGGAGTGGATGCATGTGGCTATAGAGCACTAGAACAACTGCGAGGGCGGGGGAGATAGCTTGGGCGAGGCGTCTGCCTGGCAAGCACAAGGACCCAGGTTCGATTCCAGGTACTGCAGGCCGTGCTGGCCCCATGCAGAGCCTGCCACTGAGTCCAGGCGTGGTGGCGCATGCCTGTAATCCCAGTGCTGGGGAGGCTGAGACAGGAGGATCACTTCGAGTCCAAGGTGCATAGCAAGACCCTGTACCAGATAAAAGATTAGAACAACTACCAGCATCCCTTCCCAGGCAGCAGCCAGGGTGCCTGTGCCGTGGTTTCCCTTCCTGCTGCCTCTGACTCGCGATCCCATCCCTCATGGGTGTGGGGTGGCATCATGCTGGATTCTGCATGGCACTTCCCTGGCATCTTCCTGCAGCCTGCGGCCCCTGGCATCAGCCCTGGGGATAGTGGCTGCTCAAGTCCTCTGCCCACATATCTCCAGCTATCACTGATGTCCCCTGCCTCTGTCTAGAGGTAACCTCAATCTCCAGTGCTGTGGCCCAGTCTCCCACTTGAGACACCTTTTCTTCTGCCCCCAGAAGAGCTCTGTCCCTCAGGAGCTGGTCAGGATGTTTCCCATTAGATCTGTGCATGTATGTGTGTGATTTTTTTTTTTTTTCTTTTCCTCCCCAGTGCTGAGGAAGGAACTGAGAGCCTCTTGCACGCCGAGTAGTGCTCTACCACAGCCCCATCCCAGCCCTGTTTTCTAATTCTCAGGTGGGTCTCACTGAGTTGCCAGGCCGACCCTGAACTTGGGTAGCTGGGTCACAGGGGGGTGCCGCATGGCTAGTGAGAGTTTATATTGTTTTTATGATGGTGCATCCTCTTCATGGCGTCATTTAGGTGGGTGAGTTTAACTTACTAGATGCTAATGCTGAGTGTTTTTGCACAGCCATCCTGCTGACCTCGTGGCCTACTGATGGCTATGGCCTCTGAGACCTATGTGGGTGTGACAGGCACTAGCCGCTGTGGGGCTCCGGGCCAGGGAGGCAAAGGACACCATCGCTCCTGGGCCCGGTCCCTGCAGTGGTAGCTGAGATGAGCTGGCGCAGTTCTGGGGGGCCATGGGCGGACAGAGTGCCGTAGGTCCAGGGAAGGCCATGCTCTGGACGCTGAGTGGGCTGGCTGGTGCGGGCACCTTTGAGCCCAGGGGATCTGGCATCTGTTGCTTATTTTCAGACTGTAGCTGGTGCCACAGAGCTTTGTCTAGAAGCTCTTGTCTGGCACCAGGGCACACGATGGATGTTAGAATTTAAGGTCACAAGTGGGGAGCCATCCCCAGTGCTGGGATTACAGGCGTGCGCCACCACCCTTGGACCCAGGCTCAGCTCAGGGTGCCTGGGGGTGGGGCCAGCATGGCATGTGGTGCTGGGGACCAAACCCCGGTCCCTGAACTTGCTTAAGCAGGTGCTTAGTGCACTGAGCTATCTCACTGGTCCTTAGTTTTTCTTGATGCAGGTTTTTTTCTAATTTACTTGGGTTCATTATGGAGTATTGGAATGAAATAATTTTTGTGTATTGATTTTGTGCCCTGCTATATTATTGAATTTGATCATTCTAAGCATCTTTTAGGGGATCGGGGGCTATATATATATATATATATATATATATATATATATATATATATAT
>NDGN011432314.1:2438-12498 GCA_002564285.1 Tympanoctomys barrerae | reverse complement strand
AAAAAAAAAAAAAAAAAAAGGCCAACATGGCCCACTGAGGTTAGGCTAACCTTACATTTTCTTCACTGAGTGATATTGTAATGGGAATAATTAGGGTATATCGGGGATAAGAATTTTGCGCGCCTAACAGGTGATGAATTAGAGGTATAGGCTGGAGCGATAGCTCAGAGAGCGCCTTACGATCTTTGACTAGAGGTATAGGAAGGAGATGTGCTAGTAACAAGACTTCCTTAATAAAAAAGTAGGACATTTAGGGGCGGCTATAGGTGGTGAGGAGTCCCGCTGGCCCCACTAGCCTGGAGCGAAACTTGTTCCCCCCTCCCCCCCAAAGGAGCGCGCGCTCCCCCGGCCACGGCTCGCGCCAGGGGGCGGGCCTCGGCAACGCCCGGCGCAGGCGCAGTGAGCTCACAGGGCGGCCCCAGGGGCGGGTTGTGGTTCCGGTTCCGGTGCCGACACACGTGAAGCGAAGGTCGGTGAGTTGGTGTGGTGCGTGTCGCGCGAGTGGGTGCCCGGACGAGCGTGGCCGCTCTGGGATGGAGTCCTCGTCCTCGTCCTCGGCGGCGGGTGTGGGCGCAATGGACCCACAGTTGCAGCATTTCATCGAGGTGGAGAGTCAGAAGCAGCGTTTCCAGCAGCTGGTGCATCAGATGACCGAACTCTGTTGGGAGAAGTGCATGGACAAGCCCGGGCCAAAGTTGGACAGTCGGGCCGAGGCCTGCTTTGTGAACTGCGTGGAGCGCTTCATCGATACGAGCCAGTTCATCCTGAACCGTCTGGAGCAGACCCACAAGTCCAAGCCAGTTTTCTCAGAAAGCCTTTCTGACTGATCGCAGCGTTACTTGTTTGGAAAAGGAATGTAGTCAAGAAAAGGAGCGCTGTTGATGGGATGAAGAAATGGCCATGGGGGGACTGACTCCCCCATTTTCTCTTTCTTGGGACATCTTGGCGTGAGAATAAACAAAAGCCATTTTTTTTGTGTGGGGTTTGAGGGTCATATGTGTATTTACTTTTTTCCCCTTCTAATCTTGTGAAAGTAATTGACAGATGAGTGCGAAATTACTAGTAGTTTATCCATTGGGGCACTATCCTTTTTTCAGAGCTCCCTTGTTTCCTGTAATTTTGATAGTGGCGTTTTATACTTTTTTTCCTTCCTATATTTTGGCACCATTATCAGATTATATCGCATAGATGTAATCTGTGAATTCGTTTCAGATTTTTTGGAAGATCTTTGTGTTTGTCAGAAAGGACGGCAGTGAGGGAACAATTTGGCACTTAACAGCACCTAATCTAGTGATTTTGGCAGTACTGAAAAATCTATGGAATATTCATACAGCATATTTTAGTATTCTAAGTTGTCTCCCCTATACCCTCACTTAAATACCTATATTAAAGTATGGTCTCAAGGTAGAACGAACAATCTAAGAATCTAGAGACTTTCGTCATGAAGAAATCTAGCCAGTGAAAATAATTGTTACTACGTGGCCACAGGACTAAGTTAATTTACCCTGTATATTAGGGTATAAAAAATTAAAAGGGGTGACTTAATTTTAAAATTAAAAATTAAAGATTTAGACCAAAAACAAAGCAGTTTTAGGGAGAGGTGTATATCTGCTGTTAATCATAGATTGTGTTAGCTGCATTCTTTTCATCACAAATTCCACAAGATTTCTAAAAAGACAACTTTTAGTTAGCTGCGAGTTTAATTTATGCAAAGTGTGGTTTAGTTGAGGGATTAGATGGACCTGTCTTAAATAGTGTTAAACTACACATAGAGTAGGATTCGGTTCTATAAACAAGGGTTGTGAGGAAAGTGAAATTCATGCTGTATGAACCACATTCAAAGGACTTAAGTTTATTTTTGAACAGTAAATGGCTTTGAAAATAGCTCCAGTGGAAGAGTTCCAGAAAAATCTTGTGGCTGTGGAAATTGCAATATTGTTGGAATACCATAGATTTTGATGGAGCTCACTGGATAAATGTAGACTGCTTAATCAGGCAGAGAAAAGCATCAACGAAAGAATGAAGGCATGAAAAAAGGATGCCCTCTGGGAAAATGCAGAGAGGGAGAGGAGTGGTAAGAGAAGAAATACCTGTTGGCAGTTGCTTTGTAGGCAAGTGGAGATACTGGTGTAGAAAGAAGAAAATGCTTTTTTTTTTTTTCCCTTCAATACTGGGAATCAAACCCATAGGTGCATTATAACAGCAACATTGCCAGTCCTTTTTTAAAAAGATAAGTTGCCTTGGTGGATTTCATTTTGTAATCTGCTTCTCAACCTCCTTGATTGATGGCAGTACAGGAAGCCTGGCCATTTGTGCTAAATCAGGCCAGGGTTTAGCACATTGGTGGTGATTGTTGTGTGGTGGAGACAGTGTCTCACTACCTAGTTCAGGCTGGCCTTGAACTTGCAGTGGTCCTCCTGTCCCAGCCTCGCAAGTGCTGTGGTTACACCATGCCCAGCTCCTTTATGTTCAACTTTATGAAAGGGTTCTAAAATCACATTCTTTTTGTGCTGCATGCAACCAGGGATGGAACCCAGGGCCTTGTGCATGCTAGGCAAGTGCTCTGCCATTAGCCTACATTTTCAGCCTCTTTTTTTTTAAACTTTTGAGACTGGGTCTTGCTAAGCTCTGCTGGATGACCTCCAATTTACACTCTTCCTCCCTCGGTGTAAGTAGCTGGACTAGCATACAGGTCTGTCTCAGCTGTACAGAGGATTAAACTCTGGTCCTTTGTACTGATGTGTATCTCAAGCCTTTCAGTTAAAAGTTTATTTTGAAACAAGGTTTGCTAAAATGCCCGGGCTAGACTGATTTGGCAGTCCTTCATAGCCTCTCAGAATGCAGCTTCTGTAGACACAAGGCGTCACTTCGGGCTTCATCTGACTAGCATTCTTTTCTTTTTCTTTTTTTGAGATGGGTCTTGCTGTGTAGTTTAGGCTGGCCTTGAATGTGCCCTATAGCCCAGACTGGCCTTGAACTCAGAGCACTCGTCCCACCTTAGCTTCCTGAGTGCTGCGATTACAGGTGTGTGCCACCACACGTAGCTATCTTTTACCAAAAAAGCTATGAACTACAACTACTAATTTGAAAGGCATCACCATTCCTGGTTATTAGTGCCAGATGTTCTAGTTATAATCAGCTTTTTTTTTTTTTAGGTCATTCTGTAGTCAAGAATTTTCTCTGGGCTGGGGAGATAGCTCAGCAGTCTCAGTGCCTGCCTGGCAAGCACAAGGACCCAAGTTTGATCCTTGGTACTGCATGCCATGCTACCCTGAAACCAGGCTTGGTAGCACACTCCTGTAACCCCAGTGCTGGGGAGACTGAGACAGAAGGATCACTATGAGTCTGAACTATGTAGAAAGAGCCTATACCAAATAAAATGAAAAATAAAAAAAAGTTTTTTCTACTTTACCATGCTGTTTGCTTAGGAGATGATTCATTCCTCCCCCCACCCCCCATTGGTTTTCATGACAGGTGCTAGGTCAGTTGCAGCTATAGTGATCCAGTGACTAGTTAATAGCTGTAGTGGATGTATTTATGTGTGGTTTTTATTTATTTTTATGTACTAGGAATTGAACTCGGGACCTTGCACTTGGCAAGCAGGCACTTGTACTACTGAGCTATATATTCCCAGCTGAGGATCTATTTGTGCTTATCAAAACTGTATGGTAAATGTGTGTGTAACTGATAGGGCTGTAGCTTACTGCACCACTGCAGGCAAGGCTGGGAAGGAAGTTCCTCAGATGGGGCTCAAACCAGGGTTCATATCCAGCTATAAGGTATGCTTATGGCTGGCATTTGTTTGGATTGGTTGTTACACTGGGCAGATTGTTAAATATTTTGAAAATCATATCTGCCTTTATTCATCTGTTTTCTGATCTTATGCTAGATTTGAAATTCTCTTAATTTGACTGGAAAATTGCCCTTTTCCTCATCATGTTAATATACTTCCAGCCAAAGGCAGAGACATCTGAACTTACATTAGTGTAATATTTTTACATGTATTTCAACATAGCTTTTTCAAATATTAATAATACCACTGTAAGTGCTGCTATTTTTTTTTGTATACTTCTAGCTGTAAGCCATTGGTAGAATTTTCACTAACTTTGTATCTAGGCTTTTTAAAAAAATTATTAAGAAAAATAAAAAATAAAAAAAATTATTAAATTGGTACAGAGTCTCACTGCGCAGCTCGGACTCATACTCCCCAGTGCTGGGATTACAGGCATGCGACACTGTTCTTGGTTTTTGGTGGCCGGGACAGAGTTCCAGGGCCAGCATGGAGTTCCAGGGCCAGCAGGTGGGACCAGGGATCAAACCTGGGTCCTTGCCCAGGCACTTGGGGTGCTGAGCTATCTCCCCAGCCCTAGCCTTTTTTTTTTTTTTTAAAGACAAGGTCTTGCTCTAGAATTCAGTCTGGCCTTGAGATCATTGTTTCACTGTGTGGCCCAGAGTGGCCTTGAACTCAGAACTGTCTTTGAGTCTCAGCTTTCTGAGTACTGGAATTATAGGCATGTACCACCATGCCTGACTGTATCTAGACTTTCTGGGCATGAAGATATATTTATCTCAGCACTTTGGGAGGCTGAGGCAGGAGGATCACAAGTTTGAACCTGAACAACTTAGTGCCTTAAGTTGTAAAAAACCTCTAAAAAATAAAGGGCTTGGGATATAGCTCAGTGGCAAGGCCCTGGTTTTAAAGCCTGCATTATGGCTTTAATGGTTAGACTATTCTGTTGCTTGTGCCAAACTTTCTTGTCATTAGGCATTGTTTTAGTTTTTTTCTCTCTTTGCTTTTCTTGCTGTTTTAAGCTCTACTATGATAAATTCTTCTTCCAAATATTTGCTATTTCAGTCAGTACCCCTCCCCCCATGTCTTTTGGGTGGCATTTAAGTGTGTAGCAAATGAAAGTTGGTTTTTTTTTTTTTTTTTTTTTTTTCTCACCTTTTAAAATATTGCAGGTTGGGTCAGTCAGATAGCTTAGCTGCAGACTAACTGGGGTTTGATCCCGGGGTGCAGTGCTGGCCCTGGCCCTGGCCTTGGGGGCAGCTGAGAGGGCGATTGAGACTGGGTGTGGTGACTCCTGCCTGTAATTTCAGTGCTCTGGAGACTGAAAACAGGAGAATCACTAGGAGTCCAATCTGTGTAGTGAGACCTTGTAGACCCTGTACTAAAATTAAAAATAAAAAAATATTGCAGATGAACTTCTTTCAGAGGGATCATGTTGTGGGTAAGGACTTGTTCAAGGTTAAATCCCCTCCCTGAATTTCCTGCCAAAATTTCAAAATTTTAAGGCATGTTAGGAAAAACAGATAAATTTAGTTTTCTTGTAATAACTGAGTATTCACTGGAAGCAGGTAGAAGAGCTAAAGTGGATTTAGTTAAATCTTGGCTATAGTGAAGTCAGAGTTTAGTATCATTTTTAAATTTTTTTATTTTAGGGAAGTTTTTTTATTTTAGAGAAGGGTCTATAGGCTGTTCAGGGTCTCACTAGATTGGACTTGTAGTGGTCCTCCTGTTTATAGCCTCTCACGAGCTGGAGTTACAGGAGCATGCCACCACACCCAATCACAGTCTCAGTGCAACCCTGGGGTGGGGCTGGCATAGCAGGCCCAGGGATGAAACACCTGGCCTCTGTGTCTGCCTAAGCAGGTGCTTTAATCTGCTATTTGGCTGGTCCTTTAAGCTTACTTTTATTTAAACTTTTTTAAATATAAAAATCTGTGTTTTGTTCGTTTATTGGCACTGTGGATTGAACCCAGGGCTTTTGCAGTTGAGCTACACCCCTAGCTCTTTATTTTGAAATATAAGTTCAGTAAGTCTTTTGGTGACTTCAGCAGTTTTGAAGAATATGGGTCAGATGTTTTTGTAGACTGTCTCTCTACTGGAATGTGTGCCATAGTAGGGATTACAGTTTTTGGAGGAAGATCCTAGACATAAAGTATTATTCTCAAATCAAGAATACATAGACTGAGTATAAGTTATTCATCTTGCGCCAGCCAAATAGCTCAGTGGATTAAAGTGCCTGCAAGCAGTCGCAGGGCCCAGGGGTTCAATCCTTGGGCCTGCCTTGCAGGCTCCGCCTCCAAGGCGTGCTGAGATAGTGATTGAGGCTGGGCATGGTGGTGTGCACCTGTAATCCCAGCTCTTGGGAGGCTGTAAACAGACAGCTCACCATGAGTCTGATCTAGTAGTGAGACCCTGAACACCCTGTAGACCCTTCACAAAATACATAATAATAATAGTAATTATCAATGTTGATGTTAGTCTTGATAAACTGGTAGTATTTGTAATGCTTCCCCCACCACCTCCCAGCAGGCAGTTATGCTGCTGAGCTGTCTCCCCAGCCCTTGTAATACTTTTCCTATGTATAGTTTAAATCTCTTTTTCTTATTTCATGGCAGAAGTATGTGCTCTGGGTTCATTTTGTTGTTTCTTGCCTCATTTGTAGAATTAACCTTTTCTACATGTTCTAAGCTTTTTCAGGTTCTGTATTTTGGGGAATGGTATGAGAATAAAATCTGTGCTAGTTGTGCTCATTGTGACTTGAGATAATGTTGCTTCTGGGTCTTTTGATACTATTTTTGTTTTGGCTTTTGGAGAGGGTCTTATTATGTAGTCCAGGCTGGCCTTGAACTCACGATGCTCTTCCTGCCTCAGCCTCCAAGTGTTGAGATTACAGGTGTGTGCCACCATGCCTGGCCTTCTATTACACACACACACACAGAATCATACAGTATGTGGTGTTTTTTTTCTGGCATCTTTAGTTTTTTTTTAAAATGTATTTAGTACAGGGTCTACAGGATCTCACTATACAGATCGAACTCATAGTGATCCTTCTGTTTTCAGCCTCCTAAATGCTGGGATGGCAGGCGTGTACCAACATGCCCAGTCTCTTGATTTAGTATGTTTTAAAGATCTTCTGTCATGAGCATGTACTTTGTGTGACTGAATAGTGTTCTATATAGTCATATAATATGTTGCTTATTGATCAACTTTTTGTTTTTGTTTTGTCTTTTTGAGATAGGATTTCTCTATGCAGTTCAGGCTGACCTTGAACTCACTTTGTAGCCTAGGCTGACCTCAAATTTTCAATAATACTCCTGCCTCAGGTCCCTACATACTGGGATTAAGGCACAGAGCACCACACCTGTTTTTAAATCTCTCAATCAGTCCTTTTTATAGCCCCATCTTTTTTTTTTTGTACTGGGAATGAGCTCAGGATTGTGCCAGGCATTTGCCAGCCAGGCATTTGTGCAGTTGAGCTATATCCCTGGCTTTAACGCCATCTTTATCTCTTTCCTGTTTGGTACTACAAATTCCTAAGCTTTTTGGAGATTATATTATTGTATTTTAGCTTTCTCAAGTACCCCATTCCTTAATCACTCATCCATCTGCTTTTTTAGCAGGTCACTGCTTTGTCTTGTAGGCGAAAAAATTGAGACTCTCAAAATAAGATCTTGCAGCTACTAGTGAAGAGCCTATCTCTAGCCGTCTAGGCTAGTTCCTCAGACTTATTTTAGGCTATTTTAAAATTTGGCCCTGAGGAGAATGTGGTACATTGCTCAAAATTGGCCTCTGCCACTTAATAGAGAAGCACATGGTTCCCCTAAGTCCAGTTTTTTGGAGGGGGGTAGTTTTTAGAGAAGAGAGTCCATGTACGTGGAATACCTTTGAGGAGTCTCACTATATTCACAAGAGTGCGTACATGTGTAATTTATTGATTAGAGAAAAGCATGGAATGGGAATTCCGTAGGCTTCTCTAATGGACCCTGATTTTGACATTGTGTTGTTGCATCTGCCACAGAACATAGCAAAAGGCCTGAATCTGAGATGTTACTCAGGAGTTGTACTTACTGTCCAGAATTTGTTCTAACAATTGTTTGGAGCAGTCCTATCTGAATAGGTTCTGAAATGTCATTCTCTTTCAAAACTGGTGAGGGCCCGGGATTTAGCTCAGTGGTGCAGCAGCTTGCCTGGTAAGCTCAAGGTTGTGAGTTTGAGTCCCAGTACCAAGAAAAATAAAAAGAAACTGGTGAAATACTTGGTACGTGAGTTGGATTAGGTATAGTGCCCGTGTCGGATGCAAAGCCTGAATAAAAAAAAAATTGTGAGTCAGACATGTTGGCACATGTCTGTAATCCTAGCACTTTGGGAGAATGAAGCAGGAGGATCACAAATTTGAGCTCAGCCTGGGCAATTTACTGAGACCTTGTCTCAAAATAAAAAATGAAGAAAAGGCTGGGGATGTAACTCAACTCAGTGGGAATGTCCTGGCTTTAATCTCCAGTACTTAAAAAATGGCTGTGACTGTATGTATTTACAAATGTAAACTTCTTTGACAGAAAAAACATGTTAAGAAAGTGAACAATCTGCCTCTAGGGGAAATACAAGAGTAACAGATGGTTTCTCTTAATTTTTTCTTGAAAAAGATTGGTGAGCAGTTTTCGTCTGTTAGTTAGTGCCTTAGAAGACACTTGTGCAGCCTGACCAGTGTGGTGTAGTTCATGCCTGTATTCTGTGTGCTTGTTTGTAAATGTGATTGCTGAGCCACATAGTCCTTTGGTATAGGCCATCTCTTCAAGGAGTAGTTAAGAGCTGTAGATTTACCTAAATTTCATATGAAGAAGAGAAAAGGGAGAGTGATAGCTGCCAAAACTTTGACTCTTACTGTCTTTTTGTGTGTGTTTTTCTTTTTTCCTTTTTGTTTTGTATCTTAGAGAAGGGTCTACAGGATGTTTAGGGTCTCACTACTAGATCGGACTCGTAGTGATCCTCCTGTTTATAGTCTCCCAAGAGCTGGGATTACAGGCATATGCCACCACACCGAGGCTCAGTTGATGTCTCAGTGCACCCCTGGACCGGGCTGACATAGCAGGCCTGGAGATTGAACTCCTGGCCCCTGTGCCTGCCTGCAGGCACTTTAATCCACTGAGCTATTTGGCTGGGCCTACGTGTGTTTTTAAGGTGTCTCTACTTTCTAAAGACTGCTGATGGTAATGAAATAGTCATCTAAAAGTAATTGCAAGGGTAATTTCCATGTAATTCTACTATTTTTTTTTTTTGGCTTTTCTCCTCGAACGCCCTAAGGGCATTTTTCGCTGCCTGGAGTGTTGTGAGGATCGAACTGCAGCAATCTGAGGCTGACAGCTTTGTGAAAGCAGCCACTTAAACCACTGAGCTAGGGCCAGGCCCCCCTCTTTCTACTATTTTGCCCCAGTAAAAAAATGGCAGGAAATGCTGTCTGATTTGTAAGATTATGGGGGCAGGGGAAAGGTTGTGTGTGGAGAGAATTGAAATGCTGGACTGCAAAGGAACTGAAGATAAAACAAACTGAGGTTTTAAAATGCACTAGAAATAGAGTTACAGTCCTGGTCAGCAGCCTCATTTAGTAATGTCTGTAACAGGAAGGATTCAGTAACATCTTTTAGTGGACGAAGCCAACAGATTATAGCATGAATGGCACTGAATAGGTGACTGTGGTCACCAACAGGATCAAGCTGGTGGGACTGAACTCAGGACCTTGTGCTTGCCAGGCAGGCACTTATGCCTCTGAGCTATCTCCCTGTCAATCATTTGCTTTCTCAGAATGTAGTACATCTCATTGTTTCTCTTTTTAAGATTTTCTCTTACTTTTACCTTCCAAAAATTTGAATAGGTAGTGCTTATGTATTGTTTTTTTTTTTGACATTTATCCTACTTGGCCCCACTGAGCTTTTTGAGAATCTGTATTTTTGTATTTTTGCATATTTGGTATACTTTTGGTCATTATTTCTTTCAATATTTTGTTTTCTTCCCCATAGAACTGTGAAGTCCCCCTTTTTGTTGCCTTTTTTTCCCACTCTGTTCTTGTCTTATTTTGAGACAGGGTCTTGGCAGTATAGTTCATGCTGGCCAGCCTTGAACTCACTGTGTCACCCAGTCTGGCAGGATTCTAAGATTACAGTTCTGGGATTAGGCTTGTCCCACCCTTCCTAACTCTCTTTTTTAGACTTGAGATAGATAGATAAATAGATAGATAGATAGATAGATAGATAGATAGATAGATAGATAGATAGA
>NDGN011432311.1:0-13472 GCA_002564285.1 Tympanoctomys barrerae | reverse complement strand
AGTAAAGTAGTCAATAGATGTTCTTGTTTTCGAAAGATGAAAAAAGCCATGTATGAAGAGCTTAATAGTGAAGGTTGATGATGCTAACTGGTGACAGTGGCCAATATTTGGGTTACAGTTTAGTATTTTTAGTCTTTGACCTTCAGCTGTCCTTCATGAAATAAAAAATGAAAGAGATAGAACTATCCTGAGTTTTCTTATGTTTCAGCACTGTATTGTATTTGCATTGTATTATATTCTGTCCCAAGACAACACTGATAGAATGCTCACAACAGTTCAACTAGGAAGGGTAGAATTAAGGCATGAGCTGACATCTAACCTGGTCTGCTAAGTTGATATTTACAGCCCTGAATATAGGGCTAGATTGCCTAAGGAATGATGGTGGGTCAGAGAAAAAGGAACATCAGAGGACTGAGTCCTGGATTCTCGACCTCATTAAGAAATCAACAATGTACTAATTATTGTTATTCCTACTAACCTGTTTTGAAACTGTCTCATTGCTATTTCTTTCTCAATAAAATTAATTTAAAAAATGAATAGTGAGAAACTGATTTTTTCACATGGACCAAGTACCTATGAGTGATGTGATTTTTATGTATTCAAATGCATTAGAGGAAGGAAGAGAGAAATGGGATGTAAGAAAAATGAACATAGGGTATGAACTTGTACCAACTCCGAGGATGAATGTAATCATCATGTATGACAAACATGCATCAATTAAAAAAAATTTCGGTGTTTACCTAAAAAAAAAAGAAAAGAAAAATCAAGAATTGAAGGAACTAGCTAGGAAGACTACCCAAAAGTTACAGTGAAGTAGGAGAGCCAGGAGCATGTGGCATCTTAGAAGTAAGTTTAAAATGAAAGAAACAGCAACATACTTTTGTGCTGCCGTATATCATACAGTAGAAAGTAGGAATATTGTTGAAGCAAGAGAAATACTATTTTGAGCATTAGCCTTTAGTAATAAAGAGGTAATGGAGGCTAGAACATGGACGGGTTAGCATTTGTGGGGAACAAGAACGGTTTATCTCAGAAGGCAGAGTACATGGAAAAGTATGCACAGGCAGCTAGATGAATATGGTACCGGGAGCTTGTGGAAAGACTCTTATCTCTTCTTACTGAAATGGGAAGCAAAATCAGCCAAGAGAAAGTAGATGGGAAAGGACTGAAATAACACAGGAGCTTGGGAAATAAATAGCCTATGAAAATATGATGGCTGAGCAGTTGGAGTGTCTAATTTAATAACTACAATATAATAATCATCCAAAGTGAGGTTAAGCATATATAGTGGTTGATGCATTGTGTCAACTTGGCTAGATTGTCTGGTGGTCAATACATGGTGTCAATTTGGCTGGGTCAACTGGTGGTTCCATGCTCTGGGCTGTGAGGGCCCCAACCCAGAGTAACTCAGCACAAAAAAGGGATCTAAAGGACTTGAGGAAGATTTCAGCATTCCACTTCCTCAGACGAACTTCTGTTTTCCCACTCAGCTTGGACTTTATCTCCTGGCTTCCAGTGCAGAATCTTCAGCCTCCAGATTATATCCGTTAGCTTTCTATTGCAAATTCTTCAGTCTTCCATTGCAGACCCAACGGCCAACCGTTAGAGATAGTTAGAAACTGTTAGAGACCATTAGAGATGGAATATTGCAATGAGCTTAAATACCTGGAGACTGAATCCTTCAGTCGGTGGTGTGCAGACACTCTTGGCTCACTTCGTCATCTGCCCCCGTGACTGGAACATCTTGTGTTATACCTGTTCCCTGTATTATATCTGTTCCTCTAGCAAAACCCTGACTAAAACAGAATATGGCACTAGGAGTGAGGATAGAGGAACAGAATATAATGATGGCATTTTAATGGCCTTAAGAGTTCCTGGAATTGGCTTTGAGATTTGATGAGATCTAAAGACATCATGGTGTCTTCTGGTATTAAGGAGCATATTGATATTCCTTGGCATGAGATTTTCAAAGTAACATGCCATATAGATTCATTTGATTATCCTAATTCACCACTTGTGAGAAATCAGGAATTTAGAGTTTCCATGCAGGAAAGCTTTGAATCTTTTTGGCAGAGTAGGGAATATAATAATGCCAGTTGGGTGGCCCTGATGGAAAAATTTATGAATGAAAATAAGGAGCCTGAAGTTACAATTTTCTGACTCTAGACTCAGATAAAAAATTTAAAAGTTTCTGAGTATGTCCTCACAGAAAATCTTTGTTTTAGACACAAGGCTGAGGTTGAAGAGACCCAAATGCAGTCCCTCATAATTTGATTGGCTGAACTGCAACGTAAGTTAAGTGATCAGCCTCAAAGAGTATCTGAAGCAAAGGTAAGGGAACTGATTGGAAAAGAATGAGATCCCGTGAATTGGAATGGAGATATGTGGAAGGATTCTGAGGAGGCTGAGGATGTTGAGTTTTTAGATGCTAATGAGATTATTCTTGCCTGAGGAAGAGATTTCCCCACCCTCTGTGGCAGAGGAATCACTGCCTTCACCTTCTGCCATGTTAGTGTCTCCTAATATATCTGGAGAAACCAATCCTGCATGGAATGAGCAATACTTGTTGGACTCCTCAGGACCCACCGTCACCACCCAATTTTGCCTCTAGACCCATAACCAGGCTTCAATCATAGAAGTCGCCTAAAGGTGAAGTACACAAAGTGATCCGTGAGGAGATCCATTATTCTCCCAAAGACCTTGTTGGGTTTTCTAACTCTTACAAGCAGAGGCCTAAGGGGCAAGCTTGGAAATGGATTTTACAAGTGGGGGATAATGGTTGAAAAAACATACACCTGGATCAGGCTGAGTTTGTTGATAAGGGCCCACTAAGTAGGGATTCTGAATTTAACATTGTGGCTTGTGGAGTAAAGCAGATAGTTCTGCATGCTATGTAGGCACCACCCTCAAGTGGACAGCTGTAGCATTACAGCCCCTTTCTGGTATGTCACTAAAGGACAGTGTTGAAGGAAAATCGTCATAGTGGGCAGAACTTCGGGCAGTGCACCGGGTAGTACATTTCATCTGGAGAAAGAAATGGCCAGATGTGCAACTATATACTGACTCATGGGCTGTAACCAATGGTCTGGCCAGATGGTCAGGAACTTGGAAGTAGCAAAATACAGACCAGAGGTGATTTTAGAAAGGTATGGTGGTGGGCATATTGTATGTAGCCCTTAGAAGCATCTGAGCACTGGTCCAGAACCAACCACATGAATCTTTCTATAGTAAAAGGCATGGCAGTTCAAGTGAGATAGACACTCAAGAGCCTTAGGCCAGTGTTTGCTGCCAAATGGGTTTTGAAAATTATTTTTAAATGAATGAAGAAACTAGAAGCCATTTTTTTCTCTTGAAATTTTTACATTATACTTTCTCTTTCCTCTGCCTGGAGTCACGTCCACCCTCTATTCCTGCGTCCACAAGCTTAGCTCCTCAAGCACTGAGGTCCTAATTCAAGTGCCACCATTTCAGTGAGGTCTTCCCTGGCCACAGATTTGAATTGTAAGCCCCTCCTTGGCTAAATATGCAGCCACCTTCATCCCTTCCTTGCTTTGTGTTTTTACCACCTTTTCTGTTTATTTATTGTTGCTACTGCATGTCCCTATATTTCCTACTAAATTAAATTATCTGTGAGTGTTAGCATTATTTTTCTCATTGTTGAATTCCATTGCTTACAGTATTTAACATTTGCTGGATACTCCAATAAATATTACTTGAATAAATTACTGAATCCTTTCCCAAATTTTCTTTATCTTTGGAAAAGGCCACTTATGGTAAAATAGAGAAAAATTACTTATTTAAAAAATGGAAATTATATACCAGTTTACTGATTTTTTTAACCCAATAAAACTACTTTTATATGACATACTTTATTTTAATTTTTTGAAAGAATACATCAAAGGGAAAATAAAATATTCCAGTTTAAGAATATATTAATATATGATAACTGAAGGACTGAAGAATCCAGGAAAAGAGTAAATAAAGTTGGTGAAATAATTTAATAAATATAAATTAATATATTAGAAGAAAAATAGAATTGATAAATTTGTGTGGCAGTTGCTTAATAACTCCAATAAAATAAACCATGATGGCAAATTTTTGAACAAGGGAAAATAACATCAAGTATAGAGAAATTTTAAGTGATTATACTTTGCATAAATCTATACAAAAGCATTCAAATTCTAGATGAATATTCTACCCTTTATATAAAAACAAATTTCAGATGGTTGAAAATTTAAATATTAACAAAGAAACAACAGAAATATGAAAAGAAAGCAGTGAAATTATTTGATATGATGGCGTTTTTAAAGAAGATAATGAAAAAGGTGAATATCTTCAATTATATAAATGTGAAATTTCTATGTGACAATGTGAAGTAAAAATATAACCAACAAACTACAATATGTGTGACGGATATGTGACAAAAAGAAAGCTCTGGTATTCAAAGGTTTTTACATATAAGGGACAGACCTTTAAAATTGCTTATAGGATGCAAAAATCTCTTCCACAAAAGCTATCTAGGTGGCCAGAATCACAGAGGGTATTCAACCTTTGTGGTAATTAAGGAAGTGCATATGAAAGTACCAAAAGATTTTCATTTGGTATCTTTAAGCCTTTCCGCAGTAGATTGTTGTTCCCATTATTCTATTCGCTCTCCTCCCTGTGGACTGTTAAACCTGCTCACGTTTGGCCCCGTCGTGTGGGAAAGAATGCCCAATCCAAATAGCCCGAAGAGCCTGTGGGTGTCCAGCTCATGCATCTCTTTGCTGTGCCCCAGGAACACCATGTAGAGAAGAGGGCAGGACCCTGCAAGGAGAAAGATGGCTAGGTCAGCCAGCCTAAAGACACTGTAGGCAAAGCTATAAGCCTCAAGTTTTAAATCTGAGGGCCGTTTCTCATCACAGTCTAACCTAGTGAAAACTAATTAATGTTCCTCCTAATTTCACTTAGAGTTATCTGCATAAGCGTTCATTTTTTTTCCTGCCACTAAGAACAATATTCTGTTCAGATTATTGCTTACTTTAAGTTCCCTCCATTTTTTTTATTTTAATTATGGACAAGAAGATCAACCAGTTTGAGCATCATTTGGTAAAGAAATACTTTATCTTCCTTGTGACTTTTTATTATTATAAAGGTAATTTGTCTTCATTTATGAAAATGATATCATAAAGACATATAAAGAAGGAGATGAAATTGCCTTGCAGTCACACCATGGTTAATATTTTGGCACACTTACTTTATTCATTTATTTTTACTTTTAAAGAATCCAGAATAGACATTAAAAAAAAAAAACATTAGACATTAGAAGATTTCACTAAACAAAGTAATATGAATTCAACAATGGTTGCTGTATTACATGATGTGATCTTCAAATTTTTGTTTAATTACCAGATATAAACGTGAAATTCATTTAAAGAAAAAACCAAAACAATAACATAGAAGTTATAAGACATTCAAAGGTAGGGAAAAAATCAGAATAAAAAGAAAAAAAATTAAGCATTAACTGCTCATTTCAAAAGACCAGCAGATTTTTTTTTCTTTTGGTGGAACCCGGGATTGAACTCAGCCCCTGTGCTTGCCAGGCAAGCGCTTATTCTACTGAGCCATCTCCTTGGCCCTGACCAGCAGAAACTGACAGTTCAATTATCCAGGATATTCTGCATATATATCTAAATATATCTTTTCCCCTTCCTTCATTTATCCTTTTCTCATCCTAGTTTTCCTCCCCACTGAACAATTTCTTTCCCTTTCATACATTCTGTTGAACCTTTTAGATTTTCATTACTCTTTCAGGTTTTCACACCAATGAGATAATACAATGTTTGCCAATATGTGTCTGATTTATTTCACTTACCAATATAGTCTCTAGCTGCATCCATTTATCTACAAAAGCCTTAAATTCATCTTTTTTATAGCTTAAGAAGTCCATTGTGTAAAAATACCATATTTTTTTTATCTATTCCTCAGCTAATGGGCATTTGGGTTGTTTGCAAGATTTAGCTATGACAAATTGCACTGCTATAACATGGGTGTACATATATCACTGTGGTGTGATGATTTCAGTTCTTTTCGAAAAATGTGTAGGAGAGCAATAGCTGACTTGAATGAAGCCTCCAGTCCTAGCTTTTTGAGGAAACTCCATATTGATTTCCATGATTATGGTACACTTACTTTAAATTCTATTTTTCTCAATTAAAAATTCTCTTTAGACATTTCAATGGTTTCATAATATTATACAATACCAAAATTTTCAAACCATGTCCTGTATTATTAGATACTAAAAATGTTAACTCAATTTCAGTTTATTAATTTTATAGCAAAGTTGCTCCTTTTAAATAACCTTTTCCCCCAGTAAAAGGGATCAAACTCAGGACCTTGTGCATACCAGGCAGACACATATTCCACTGAGCTAGTTCTTTGGTACTCAGAGCTATTAATCTTTCCATTTTCACTGAAATGGCTTTACCTTATAATATTGCACAATATGTTTTATCACATTTAGTTTCCTCTAACTTTATATTTTTTCATGAATATTTCCTTATGTAAAACCACATGGTGAGAAATAATTCTGCTAAGTTATAAACATAGAAAACAAACAATAGTTATAAAATCTTCATTTCTTCCTACTTTATAATATCTGTCACATTTTGTCCCGTATTTACCTTTCCAGTTTCTCACACCAGAGAAATGATGTGAAATATGAATTGAAGTTTGTTTTATTTATTTCATTTATGAATATGGTTTCAAGGTCCATATGTTTTCCTGGAAATGAGTTCATCCTTCTTTATACCTGAGTAGTAGTACTCTACTGTACAAAAAATCCACATCTTCTTTATCCATTCATCGGTTGATGGGCATTTGGACTCTAAGAGCTAACTGTCACAAAATGTGCCTCTATAAACATGGGTGGGCATATATCACTGTGGAATAATGCATTTAATTCTTTTGGAAAGATACCAAGAAGGAAATATCTGGAATCAGATAGACCCTTCTGTTTTAGTCTGATGAAGAATCACAATGCTGGTTTTCAGAGTCATTGCACCATTCTACATGCCATCATTATTTCAGATTCCCATTTTTTGATTGGGTCTTTAAAATTTCAGGGTCCATTTATTTATTTGGAGTTCTTTATATATTCTAAATATTCATTGTAAATATTCCTTCATCTAAGAAATAGCTGGCAATTTTTTTTCCAAGTCTAGGTTGTCTCTTTACTATATTGATGATTTATTTTGCAAGTCAAAAATTTTTTACTAAGATTTGATCCCAGTTGTTGATTCTTTGTGATATTTCTGGTGTAATTAAGGTTTTGTTCATAAACTCTTTACTTACACATATATCTTCACAAGCTCTACTTATTTTATCTTCCAACAGATTTAGTGTCTCTTTTTCAATATTTATATGTTTGCTTCATTTCAATTTTAGTTCATAGAAAAACATATGGGCCTAGTGTAAATCTTTGGCAAGTGGAAGGTCAAATTTTCTAGCACCATTTATTAAGAGGCTATCTTTCTTCCCATGAAGGTGTTTGGGTGACTGAGTAGGTTTGGAATTTTGTATTCATCTTCTAATCAGTTCTGTTGAGCCTCTGATCTGCTTTTTTGTTTCTTGTTTTTGTTGTTGTTGTTTGTTTTTTTAAATCACTGAATGTTGCTGAATAATTTCAAGTCAGGGATTTTGATGCCCTAGCCTTGCCTTTTTGCCCAGAACTGCTTTTGTTGTGCTAGGTTTCTTCTGGTTCCAAGAGAATTTTAGGATTATTTTCTCTAATTCTGTGAGGTATGCTATTGATAGTTTGATCAGAATTACAGTAAATCTGTGTAACAATTTTGAAATTATGGTCATTTTCACTATATTCATTTCCATTTAAGAATTGGATAACTTTACATTTTCTGCTATCCACTTCACTCTCATTCTTCAAAGTAATGTCATTTTCAATGTAAAGTTTTTATTTCTTTCATTACATTGACTCATGTATTTAATTTTTTGGAAGCTACTGTGAACATTGTGATTTCTCTAATTTGTCTCTCAGTGAATTTGTTATTAGTGTACAGTAATGCTATTTGATTTCTGAGTGTTTACTTTTATCTAGTTATGCTACTGAATCTAGTTATTAAATCTAGAAGTTTTTTGGTGAAGCTTTGGGAGTATTCTATGCAGAGTATTATGTTATCTGCAAATAAGGATAATTTAATATCTTCCTTTCCTCCCTCATTCCTTTTATTTCTTCCTCTTGTCTAATTGCTCCAATTAATGTTTTCAGAACTCTATTGAATAATATTGGTGACTGTGGACATCTTTGTCTTGTTCCTGATTTTAGAGCAGAAAGACTTAAGTCTTTGATCATTTAGTATGATGCTGACTTTTAGTTTGTCATAGATGGCTTTTATCAGATTAATATAAAAGCCATCAGTTCCAATTTTCTGTAGGATTTTTTTTTATCATGAAGGAGTATTGGGATTTGTCAAACACTTTTTCTGCACCTACTGAGATAATCAAGTGGTTTTTGTCCCTGTCTCTCTTCTTATGGTACATTGCATTTATCAGCTTGCCCCTGTATCACTGGGATGAATCATACTGACTAATGGTATATATTCTTCTTGATGAGTTACTATTCTTATTGAGGACTTTTTCATTTATGTTCATTAAAGAAATTGGCTATAGTTCTTCTTTTTGGTTGGATTCTTCCCTGGTTTTGGTATAGTAATGCTTGCTTGCAGGAATGAGTTTGGAAGTACTACTTTCCTTTCAGTTTCACTTGAGAGTTTCAAAAGTAATGACATTAGATGTTATCTAAATTTCTTATAGAATTCAGCAGTGAATTCATCAGAAACTGGGCTTTTTATGTTGTTAGTAGGTTTTTAATCACATCTTCAGTTTCATTGATATAAGGTTGTTTAGAATCTATATCTTCTTGATTCAGCTTTGGAAAGTCATATGTATCTAGGAGTCTGTCCATTTCTTCTGTGTTTTCCATTTCATTAGGATACAGGTTCTTGGGCCAGCCAAATAGTTCAGTGGATTAAAGAACCTTCTTAGGTAGACGCAGCGGCTAGGGTTTGATCTCTGGCATGCCATGCCCCCAGGGCACACTGAGAGGGTGATTGAGATTGGACCTGGTGGTGCACGCCTGTAATCCCAGCTCTTGGGAAGTTGAACACAGGTGAATCACTACGAGTCCGATCTACATAGTGAGATCGTGTAGACCCTGTAGACCTTGTCCTAAATACAAAAAGAAAAAAAAATGGATATAGGTTCTTAAAATATATATTGATGGTCTTCAGGATTTCTCCAGAATGTGTAGTGATTTCATCATTTTTATTATTAATTGTATGGTTTTGAGTCTTTCCTTTTTTGATAACAATGACTACAGGTTGTCAATTTTATTTAATCTTTCAAAGAACCAGCTCTTTGATTCAGTGACACTTTGTATCATTTTGTTAGTCTCAATTGCATTAATTTCTGCTCTAATCTTCATAATTTCCTCCTTTGTATCAGTTGGGGCTTGATTTACTCTTCTTTTTCTAGAGGCTTGGAATTCATCATCAAGTTGTTTATTTTAGCTTGTTCTGTTTTTTGCTGATGTGGAAATATACCACTAGAACTTTTCCTCATAAGACTGCTTTCACTGTGGCCCATAGGTTCTGATGTGTTGTTTTGGCATTATTGTTTAGTTGTGGAAAGTAATTTCTTGTTTTCATTCGTGAGCCATTGGTTGTTCAAGAGAATGTTACTTAATCTCCATGCATTTATGAAATTGTTATGGTTTCTTTTGCTGTTGACATCCAATTTCATTGCACAATGTTCTGATGATATGCCTGGAATAATTTCAAGTCCTTGGCATTTACTAAAGCATGTTCTGTGAGCTAGTGTGTGGTCTGTTTTGAAGAATATCCCATATGTTGCTGAGAGAGTACTATTCCAATACTGTAGGATGAAATATTGTATAAACATCTACTAAGTCCATTTGTTTGAAAGTTTGGTTCAGTTCTGATATTTCTTTATTGATTTTTTTTGTCCAGTTGATCTGTATTATTTCTGGCAGCAAAGTATTAAGTTCCCCCATTGCAATTTTATCAGTGCTTATTTGATTTTTCATGCCAATCAATATGATTTATATAGTTGAATGTGCTGGTATTTGTTGTAACATATTAATGAATGTTATCTCTCCCTCTTGCATTATCATTTCAACAAGGATATACTGATTTTATTTTCTTTCTTGATTAGTCTTGGCTTGAATCTACTTCATCTGACAAACCTGCTTTTTTCTCTTGTTTCCATCACGTAGAGTATTGTTCTCTGTTCTTTCACTTTCAGTCTATGAATTTCTTTTTGAGTTAAACATGTTCTTATATGCAGCATATCATTTCATCTTGTTTCTTGAAACATTCTGCTAATCTGTTTCTTTTAATTGATCTACTGAGACCATTTACATTGATTGAGATGACTGCTATTATTGACTTATCCTTGTCATTGCATTTTCTTGTTTTTGGTTCCATTTGTTTCCCCTTTGTTTAATTACTTGTCTTGCCTGTTGGATTTATTTTTTGGGATTCATGGAGTTGTTGTCTTTGTTATCTCTTTCTAGAATATCTTCCAGAGCACTTTGAGTGCTGGTTTGGTGGTTGTGAATTTTTTCAGGTGTTCTTTGTCATCAAGGTATCTTATTTTTCCACTGAGTTTGAATGAGAAATTTGTGAGGTACATCAACCAGAGCCAAAGGATTTTTTTAAGGCTTGGAACACTTTACTCCATTCTCTTCTTAACAGCTTGTGTGGAGAAATTTACACTAATTTGGATAGGCTTTCCTTTATAGGTAATTTATTTTCTCTAACAGCTTTTAATATTCTATTCTGGAATCTTACTATATGCCTGGGGAAGTTATTTTTTATCAGGGTTAATTGAAGTTCTATCATTTAACTCTATGTTAAATTATTTTTTCATGCTTAGGAAGTTTTCTGCTATTATTTCTGTGAGTAGGTTTTCCGTGTTATTTGTGCTGTTTCCAGATTTTTCATTGACTGTAATTGATCTTGTGATATGCTTCCTTGCAACATCCAACAACTGTTGAACTGATTTTTTGTGGTCCCTTGTGCCTTTTTTGTAGTGGGAACTGAACTCAGGACCTCCCACTTGCCAGGCAGGTGCTGTACCATTGAGCCATACACCCAGGCCCTTTCTATTTTTAAGAAATCCTTCTTTTTGTGATTGCTAACCACAAAGCTGTCTTCTAGATCTGATATTCTGTCCTCACATTGGCTCATGTATACTTTTGATAGAAGTTTTAATCTCCTAGACACATTATTGTATTTGTTTCATGGATTCTGTTTCTTCCCTAAGTTAAGCATTCCTGGTTTTCTCCATTTTCCTAAGCGCCTCTATTTTTTTTTAAATCTATATTTACTCTAAGTTTACTAACGATGCTCTTCATTGTGGTCATCTCTGAAGTTATCTGAGAAATTATTTTTGGTTTGATTTTTTTCTAGAGCTCATTCCTCTGCTTTGTTAGTTTTGCCCTTACATGTTCAATGAGTCCAGGTGAGTGGCTTTCAAATTGTTCCACTTCATTGCCCTTCATTTTGTCTTTTGTGAGCTGGAAGTCTGTGGCTGCATCTTGCTTCTATGTCTTCTCTTTCTCCCATTTTTTTAGTTCACTTCCTCCATTGATATTCATAAATTGTTTATGGCAGGTAACTTTATTGCAAGTATCATCAACCCTCAGGAAATGCTGATTTTTCTGAGTATCTTCCAGGGGTAGGTGGGCTTTGAGTTTCTTGCAAAATCCTACCTGTTCAATTTATTAAGGGTGTGAAGTTTATGCCTATTTGGCCTGGCCTCTGCTTCTTTGGCCCTGGCCTATTACATGATTATGACCCTCATAAGCTTTCAGTGTTGGTCTACCAGGGAGGAAAACTGATTAGAACAATTATGTCACTGTGACTAAAGTAGTACAATCAATGATAAAAGGAGAACCAAACACCACTTAGAAAATGACAAACTGCAGTAACTATTTATTTGCCACCCTTAAGTATATGAACAAAATTTGTAGTTATATAAAAAACATATATAACAAACCAGAAATTCATATGCAGTATGTATCCCCTTGATATGGCAATTTTATTCCCAAGGGAGAAATTCAGAAGGGATTAGGAAAAAAATAGTGAAAGTGAAGAAGAGGAAGAGATTAGAAGCAAAACTAGAAAACAAAGGTAGATTACACCAGCTCTGGAAACTGATGAAAAAGATAAGAAGGGAAGAAAGAAAGAAAGAAAGAAAAGAAAGAAAGAAAGAAAGAAAGAAAGAAAGAAAGAGCAAGAGAGAACAAAATAATAACAGCAACAAAAAACCAGAAACAGTGTTCACACTCACAAAAAACAAGAACACCAAGAAAAACAGAAAAGAGGAGGGGGGAAAAAGGAAGAAAAGCAAAGGCAAAAATTCCCACTTTGGGGCCGGGGAGATGGCTCCGTAGAGTAAGCGCTTCCCTGGCAAGCACAAGGACATGAGTTCAATCCCCGGTTCTGCAAATAAATAAATAAATAAATTCCCACTTCGTGGTGTGTTTTGGCTGTCCCTGATAGACAGAGGGGGAAAACAGAGCCTAGATTCATGTTGATTGATCCCAGCAAACCAACAGTAAAATTATGATGGTGGTGGAAAATCCCAGCTAATCCATACCTTTAGTGCCAATGAAGTTCGGTTCCTTCTGGTTTCTGGCTGGGAGGATAAAGACCTGAGTTGTTCAGTCAGCAATTTGCCAAGTACCTCCTGCCAGCTTGAACTCAGCTGTACCTCACCTCACACTGGGAGCCACTAGATGGAACTAACAGATGCTCTGAGTGCTAAGTTCAGCAGTCCCTTTTCAAAAGGACAACTGTCCAATCACCCTTTTCTTGTGGGCATCTGAACTCAAATAACTCACCAGCCACTACAATATATACTGTCTACTGCTGTGTTCCAATTTTGATTCTCCATATAGGACACTATGTCACCAGTAATCACTGTGCTATTGCAGCTTCAAGCTGCCCCTCCAACACTGTGAGAAGTACTTAGGGAGAAAACATCTATTGCCTCCTTCCTCTTCTGTGTTGCAGTCTCTCTCCTTATTCTCCCCATGAGTACGAATTCTCACTTCGATCCTTGCTGGATTCCAGGGACCCACTTGCCACCGCTTCCTCAAATTGATGTATTCCAGCATCTGTATTCCAAGTCTTATAGAGGATACTCATTATGAGTTGTTCTGTAGAGGATACTCATCATGAGGGTTTTTTTTTTCCTCTAGAATAATGATTTTATTTATTTATTTATTGTTTGTATTCATTTTTTTATTTTTTCCATAATGTTATTGAAAAACAAATAGCAATGCAACAGTTTCAAACCAAATTAGTAGGACAGTTTCAATAATTAAAACATTGCATACATTCTTCCTAGTGGTTGATTGCTGTACAAGATGCGGACTTGATATCCTATTT